>JAQFYB010005731.1:0-13494 GCA_034694085.1 Pogonognathellus longicornis | reverse complement strand
GATTCTCTACAAGATATGTACAGTAGTTTATTTCAAAATGACCTGTGACCTTTTTGAGACAGGTCTAACTAAGGCTTGCTCCACCCCATGTATTTTTCCTATTGCAGTGTAGACTGATCACGCTGTATATCATGTGTTTTAAACAAATAAACATGTCAGTTGTATTACATACTATTCTACAGTACAACTTACTTAGTAATATAATAGCACAGAATTTGTTAAAACTGATTTCTGGACAGTTGTAAATAATGTTATACCTACGCATTAGATACTTTGACATTTTGAAGTTAATATTCACGTTTATATGGGCGATAATACTTTGTATTTTAGTTGGGTAGGTGGTAGTTAGGGTCATAATCATGTGTATCTTAGTGTATGTATGGGGCATCATCATAAAATATATTATAGTACATGTTCAATGGGTAGGTATTTAATTTGTATCTAATAAATATTACTCTAATGCTCAAGAATATAGTTAGCTAAGGAAATGATTGAACATATTCAGATAGGAAACAACAGGACCACCAATAAAAGAAATTAACACAAATTTTGCTAATGAAACATCTGCAAAGCTACATAATACTTATATTGATTGAATTTAGTGTACACATATACTTAAATTGCTTGTTTACACTTCTTTAAAAGGAAGTTCTCAAATAACCGTTCCCATTAAAATCGAACAATTTTGTAAAACACTAAATTACAATGCGAATAAAAACTACTAATAAAAGATTTATAGTACTACAATTTGATTCCAGTGTTTGAAAGCAATAATGACTTTTATTGAATAGTAATTAAAATTATCCTCATATAAAGCGTATTTTTTACCTAATAAAATTCACACACTTTTAAAAAGGTACTCCTTTAGTTGTGTTGCATTTTGGAATGGCCGTTTACAATACTAGTTGACAAAATGCAATAACAGTAAAGCAAGCAAACAAAGACTTCTCGCTACAGATACTTTCATTCTAGGTACCGTACGTTTTCAATATCACAGACAATTGTATTCATTATTATTAGTATATTTCATATATAATATGCCTACACTCACAACAACAATCCTTTTGAGGATAATCAAGAAAAATTGTATAGGAATATACGCAGGGTATTACTTAACAAATGAGCAATTCTGGAGGAGACCACGACAAATGAGAATACAAATGGTTAAAGTAAACCGTTATCGTTTGTGATTAAATTAAATCCGAGCAAAAACAACAACATTAACAAACAAAAGAATGTGCTAAAAGAATACTTTGACAAAGTATTTGTACAGATTAGATTTAAACAACAATTTTAGTTTAAGGCGATTACTACAATTCAGAGTTAATTAATTAGTTAAGCTACGACGAAAATGTGTCGAATAGTCTTTTTCCGTTACTACCACTTTTTAGTAGAGTTATTTTTGAACTGAACGATTGCTGAAGGAATTTTGTTGATTGTTTGTCCTCTTCTCCCATTTTCTCACAAAGAATGAGTGTAAATACTTTTTACTAGTACCTACACCCAATAAGTATAGTAATTTACTTTAATATTTTGCTATTACAGACATTATAATATTATTGCATTATTAGTAGCAACGTTATATTATATAGCATTCATATAACATCAGTTTCAGTAGCTTTTTTGATTTTAGTTTTAAATCCTTTTATTCCTCTTAGCTAATATTTCCATCCAGGATTCGCGGAAGGAATTGTTAAGGGTTTGCATAGATCTAGAATTATTATTCGATCATAGAAGTCCCAATAGGCCGTCAGATGAAATGCCATATTGGCGACGACGAGAATGTACTCAACTAATGCAAAAATTGTGTACACACCTTCTTCACATTTGTCTTCGTGGCGAAAATACACAATAAAAAGTAGAATGGAACTGACAAGAATAAGTTTCGTCAATTGTTTCTTTACGTAGAGACTTTTTGCTTCTAAATGCGTCGTATGAGTCTTTCTACAGCGAGTCAGGAGAACACACAAGATTATCATATACAGTTCCGAGGTGACAACGAAAATCGCAAAGCAAACTGCATGAATGAGTAGATTCTGTTTGGACGAGATGAGTGTGAGGCCAATCAGACCCAGGATTTCAATAACGTGCAATGCACACGCGAGAAATGCCCATTTGACATATTGATTTCCAAGAATTGAGCACAAATAGCGGAAGTACATGGATGCAAAAAGAAATCGGGGCGCTGCATGAAGAAAAATGCAGAGTTTCCAAACCAATTTCGATAAATGAAAGTCACCCACGGCTGCTGACAAGGACGGTAAATAATTTCGAATTTTTCGACCCGTCTTCGTGCACAAGGTGTACGTTGCTTTTTCGTAGTCCGTGTACATGGCGTAGACGACACAGAATAAAAAGGCTCCTAGTGGAAGTGACACGACGATTCGAATCGCATGCCGAAAAGGCAACCGGAATATATGCCATGCTCGTGGATATGATGATGAGGTATGCTGGAGAATGGAACCGTCGTAATCCTCGTCAGGGTCTTCGAGATCCGGCTCTGTGAGTAAATGTTCGTAATCCGATGACTCTTTGTCCTTTCTGTCGTGTCCACTCATTTTCTTTTCAAAGTTTCAATGACAGCCGAATTATGTCAAATTGTTCCTTTTTCAGAATTATGAGCCGACAGAACAGCACAAACGTCTGATTAGTAGAAGAGAATAAAATATCTTTACCTGAAATTATAATAATCATTTTTTTTAATTTTCCTCCAGTTATATCCAATTTGTCATGCAATGGTATTTCCAGTAAAAATTATTAAAGGAATTATTGTAATTGTATGGTTCAATTGTAGCAAGACTCAGATAAAAGTGAAATCAAATTAAATCTCGAAGAATTTGAACTCCAGAAATCTCCGGGTGTAATTCCGTGAAAAACAATAAAACGAAATAAGGATCAGGTGTCAGGAAGGGAAAATTAGGAGTCACAAAAGGCAATCCACCGAAACCGAAAAACATATTAGTCAAAATTGCAAGCAAAAAATTAAGAGAGAAAGTTATTTTCAAAGTTTCAGTTTAGAGTTCCAGTTGTTTGCCCACAGAAACTTTCACCGCCAGCACTTTCTTGTTTGAAATAAATGGTCGTTGCAAAACAGCTGTATATTCTCCCAATATCGGATATAGCACTCGGGTAACTACAGAAAACCGAAATAGTATGCACACGCTATATCAATAAAGAGGCATGCGGGCTGGAGAATCCGAATATCGGAGATAATGTTCCACTCTGCATGTTATTTCTAAGTTCAGGTATATACTACGATTTACGTCACGATGAAACGAAACAGAAGAATGTCAATTATCGACAATAGCATACTGGTCCGCATGTGTCACTTAGCAAAATAAAATATAAACTCCTATTGCCATTCATCACATAAATAAAATCGAATGTGTAAATACCCGTTTCTGACATTGAGTGACGATTGACTCCTGCCACTTTTACAGCGTTCTATTTATAGTTAAACTACTATTGAAGAATGAACATAAGTAGTCACAGTTACACAATTGACAAACCATCTCCGGAGTTGGGGGGAAGGATAAAATACTTTAGTATTCAATTTTTCATTCGAATGCATAAAAGCCATAAAAATCCTCAGAAAAAAACTTTTTCTAAATTCCTCAAAGAAATAACGTATTTTCCCACGAGCTCATAAAAAGAGCAAAACTTTCAGATGAAACAAACTTACTTTCAAACATGACCATACTGAGTTTTTAGGGGCCACCACACACTTTGGATGTGATTATTTTATTTCATTCGAATAAATAAAGTAACTTTCTGTTCTACAAAAATTCTACAAAATTCATCTTAAATGCTTATTCTAATGAATATTTTAATTCGTAAAGGTCTTAGAAGCAGAAGAATTTAGTGACAGTTATTTTTCGGCAGAGATACAAATTAAAGTTGCGAGTTTTTAATTATTAAATAGGTAGGGCCATAAAATATATCTTTGCATAATGTTTATTATTCAAACATATAGCAAAACCACGGCCGTATCCAAAAATCGGTTTCGGGGAGGGCACAATGCACGAAAAAGTAGTTATTTTGTCCTTTCAAGGCAAAATAACCTCTTTTTTGGGATTTCGAGGGAGGCAATTGCCCGTTTGCCCACCCTCTAAATACGGGCATGAGCAGAACTGTATAATATTGGAGGATATTATGTATAATAATTATCCTCACAATAATGTCGCAACACTACTGCTAAGACAGTTTCACGTTCCAATAATTAAACAAAAATTCTTAAGTTCGCTTGTGCGTGGGTGAATAAAATGTGTGATTTTAATTAAAGGGAGGATTTCCTCTAAGGAAAATTTCAATTGTAAATTGCTGCGGTCTGATGGTTATTAATTGACTGTACAGAATTATTTACATTGATTGAATAAGGATTCTGTTGTTCGATAATGTGTTTCCAGACATATACATGCACATTCGTCATGAATGAATGTTGGTACATAAATTATATGCTGTTTGTTGTAATTATCAATTTCAGTTCGAACTAGGACAAGTATTAGATAAGTATCAACACACAAAATTGCAAATGCTAATTGGTGATACAAATACAAAGTTTGCATTGCAAATTCATTCATCAACGTTTTATATTGTAGCCTACACTAATCTGTATTTATTTACAATGTTAAAGCTTGCGGCTCGATGAGACAAGCCCATCATTTCACAAAGTCAATAAAGCTCTCTTGATATATATTAGTATTAGATATATGGTACACCCGCAATATCTCCCGCTAAGGTATATATTATCCATATCGCGTTTGCGGTTGTATACATTATCCATATCCGCTCTACCACCTTGTGCTAATCAGAAAATGTCAAAACAATTACATATAAATCGTGGAATGATGCAAACTACTGAATTTTGACAATCTTTCTTGTCAATAAAAAATATTTACTAACCCTCTTTTTTAAGGAATACTTACTAGTGTGATTTTATATTTGAGACATTTAGTCTTTACTCTTTCTAGGTGTTGGTAGAATTATTGTAAACCTCATAGGCAATAAATTGCTTTACAAGTACCTACACAGTTTAATTAAATAGTGTAGGTACTGTATTCTGTACATTTGATAAAAACAGTTGTCTATTTAAGTTGTGACTTTAAGGATATCATATAACGTTTATTTAAATAAAAGTTACACTCGAAAAAAGCAGATACGTGGTAGAAAAATTTAAAAGAATAGGACATAGGAAGGATGAAGGAATGGACAAATATATATATACATATTGTTACGAATAATTTAAAGGTAAAATTAACCAGTAGGAAATCAAAAATAACCAAACATTTTTGTTCTTTAATCAGTCTTAAATATAAATTTTAAGAATTACCTATACTAACCTTCTTTAGATGTCACATTTTGGTTATTTCATTAGCTAGTAATCCATCTTTGTACTAAAATTGTATGTGAATCATCTAATGTTTCTTTTTGATCGTCTCAAGTAAGTACTACCGTTGGAATTTCATATACAATACAAGGAGCTATTGTAAGTTGAACGAAAACAGTAGTGGAAAATATTTTTCTTGATTTGTTGAACCAAGATTTTCAATGCCGCAAAAAGGAGAGTAATATATTTTTATTACTTTTGCACTTTCTTTGTAATTTTATTTGTAGTATATATTTATCTCTTGTGTAGGGCAAAGTAAAGTTGAGTTTGCATGTGCTGAAGAAACCGTAGTGTAGATTTCAGACAATAATGTACTAAATAAATCAAATGGTCTTCGTAAATGCAGATATTAAAACAATTCTACCGTGCACCCACACACGCACGAGTATATTCACAAAAAGCTTGATTTTATATCCCACACACAGTACAATTCATGGGACACTTACGGAACGAAACTTGGTAAATTATTTTCCTTGTCAACAGTGACCAATCACTTTGTGTGACAAATGAATGTAACTCTTGAACTCAATGTGAATTACAAATGAGACTGTGCATAATAAAGTAAATTGTGTATGTATATGTGTCGTGTCTGATCATCATTCATTGTTCCGATAGTTTGCGAATTGCTTATTGACAGCAACGGAGGACTCGAGACGGGATCTTTCCGTGTTTAGGTGCAGAAACTGTATACGGGCGAGTATTACGAGTGTCGTTATAATATTATTGTATGACTTTATTCGGTCGGAAGAAGACACTCAACAGTGGCAGTAGCCACCAGACCAGTGCAAAACTCCAAGCAGGCGCCGATACACTCGCACCGAAAAGCCTCAACGGGTTAAATCCCTTCAAGCGACAAAAGTCCGATGAAACTAACCCAACACAGTAAATAGAAAACCAAACTGTAGTTTCAGTTGATAGCTTTAGACAGATTACGAGTAGTTTGCTTATAGGTAGCTTAGCTTCAGTACATGTACAGCAAATAAACCGAGTTCTACTTATCCTCCCGGGTTTATGCTCGTTCGGCTTCAATAAATGAAATTGGACATTTCTAATATATTTCACCACAGTATTCGAGGGCTATCGGAGCTATCCAGAGTCAATAAATAACAAACCCGTAAAATTATGGGTACAGTGTGTATAAGTACGTTACGTAGAGGTGCACTTCTAAATAATAGTTGACTTTTATATATAGACTTTAAATACGTTTGACCCACATTCAGCTTTTTGCGTTACGTACTTTCCCAGATTGTTTTCTTAGCTTTTCAAATATTCAGTAAAGTTGAAATTATTGTCGACTTTGTAACAGCTTTTCCCTGTAACTATTTCCAAATGCAAACTTTCGTCCACTAATAGTTGAGTACAGGATTGGGAATTATTTCTTTAAAGTCTTCTGGTAATCTGAAAATGAAAAAAATATTGTGCAACTCAATATTAGCCTTTGGATGCCAAGAATCTCAGGTATAATCGTAAATAAGTATGGCAATAAATATTATGACTACCTAGGTAAATATTCTTACTTTCAATTACAATAGTGGGTCATGGATTTTACACGTAAATTTAAAGTAAGCAATTATGTACACTGTATGTACCATCAAGATCAAAGGGTAGATTAGTTAAACCCATCATTAAACTTAAATGCTAACGTTGTATCTGTATTTACTAATGTCTTGTTTTTCATAAGGCTGAACGCAGCTGATTACTTACAGCTATGTCAAATACAACCAAATAAATGTATCAATTGAATCTTCAACAAATGCTAATGACTGGACAATTGATGCCATTTAAGCGTGGAAATACTTAAACAAAAATTGAGCTTATATTTAACATACTGTATTTAAGAATTACTACCTAAGTATTTTGTATGAGTGCATAAAAGTATGTTCAATGTATTTTACAGCTGGGCCGCTTTACATATACACAAGCACACATCAATGCAAATTTTCTCTTTGCTCACTCGCTCGCACAAACAAAGTATCCAAATACAATTAACAATTTATGAGTCTTTAATTGTAAACTTACCATTTAGTTTTACAAGAGGAAGACCAACACTCTCACTCGCCAGAAAGAAACACACTTAAAGATATTGCAAATATTTCTGTGACATTATTGCAATGTCTAAAGCGATTCCGTTATGCCGTACCTAAATATAAGCGTACATTATTTAAATAGCAAACTCTATTCAACGTGACACTGTTATATTCTAGTACTGTTCTAAATAGGGGCATGTTTTCAATTACACACACATACACACAAGTGTTGTATATAAAGTAGTATTAAATTACTACCAGGTTATAATATATGTGTATGTGTATGTCTTTATATTTATGCTTTAGTATACTAGCACTTGTACTAACTCTTACACACACATATTTCTATCCATTCAATCCCACATTCTATACAAGTTATACAATAGTGTAGGAATATCCTTGTTATTCCTCCTAGTAGTCAAAGAGTTCTCCTATATATAATAATAATATTGAATATTGCAGACATTGAACTGCAGTGCGGATTTTCTTTCACCCAGGCAGCATTCAACTCAAGTTGAACCAGCTCCAGCAAACCAAAAAGTGTGTGGTTCGCTTATGGCTGTTCAAAATGTGTATTAAATGTATAATACTACTTACAATGTTACAGTATGTATATACATACACTACAAACACATAGAATATATTATGCTACTAAAAAGAGGATATGGTAGTAGAGTAGTAACTATGTTGTGGGTACAGTAAACAACGTAGTAAGTTTTACTTATGTAGTAGTATCTGTATTTACTTTGTACGTAAACGAGTAGTGTAGCAGAGCTTGAAGGTTAAACTTCCGCCAAGAAGCCAGCTTAGCACATGGCTTGTTGTATGAGTGTGTAGTGTGTATGACAGAAAATCTTTTCGTATACAGTACAAAGTGTCATTTCATTTGTGTCATTCAAGTCCATTTCTATTTTCTAATAGTAGTAAAAACACTTCATTAGTAGACGTCTTCTTTTATGCATTTAGATGTTTAATTTGCTTATAGCCAAGTATGTAATTCCATATGGCTATTTTAGTTTCTAAAGATATTTTATAAACACAATATTAATAGCAGACACAATAAAATACTCATAAAATGTATTCAAAAATGTGTTTTTGTAATGTTAGGGGTGCAATATAGTAATTGCCTAGTACATAGTTCAATTTATTTGAAGTGAAATAATAATCAGTACAAGTCTGTTTTCCAGTCAAAACACACAGGCAGTTGATTTGTGAGAGCGAGACTGAAACATGATCTTAAAATGAAATACAAATTAACCTAGATACTCTTTAGGCATAAAGATCTATTTTAGTCTCGAGTTTATTGGATAGGGCAGTTTATTTTGCAGCTAGTAGGTACATACTATACATACCTAGTATAAATGTATATTTGCAGGTATTACTATCTCCTAAATAGCGAAAAACACAATTAGCTGCATATTATTTTAAACGATGGAATTGGAAATGTTGATAAAATGTTCATTAAAGTTGTAAAATTGACATTATTTTACTCCTTTGCAAATGGTCATTAGCCTGGTGACAGATAGACCTCAATACATGCCCACACATAACATTATCTCGTAATAAACTGTACAAGAATGAGACATAAAATAATAGATTATCCTATATCTGTATTGGCAGGGTGTTGAATATTTAATAGTAAATGGATTTCTCAAGATCAATATTTACTTGGATTGATTAAAGGTATTTTGAGACTTCGTATGCACGTTACGTATAAATATGTGTACTTAACTTACCTAGTAAGAACAAAACAGTATACAAAGCAACAAGGTTGTGCGTATAATTTCCGTGTGAACTCCGACAAGGTTCTTTTATTTGTCCAAGGAAAATATCATGGTACATAATAGCAAGTTGCTTCTGTTAAAACATAATATTATATGCATGCATTATGCTACCAGTGTTCTTGTGTTTGAAAACTCATTTGATTCCCCTTGTGTATTTCTGTTGTGCCCATGCATTGATGTTACTGCTAGTTTAATCAGCCTTTTAACATTGCCTGCGTGTTTGCAAATCTAACTACCTCCATTTACCACGAACACTATTTTAATGAACTGAAAAGACGGAAAGACATCTTTTGAAGTTTTATGCACTTTTGAAGTGTGTAACGTGATTGTGATGAAGTGACTGTTGACAAATGTCAAAGAGAAAAGTTTTATAAGCTAAACTCATGAAATAAAAGTGCTGTGTGTGATTTTCTATACAACATTCATGTCGAGTGGCTTCACTTTTCTTGACTTGCTGATGCTTTCATGAGCTTTTGTAGTCAAAAATCGATAAAAACTTGCCTTCAAATGAGATTGTGAAGTATGGGTTAGGGTAGACCAAAGGCTCTTGGGAATGGAATTCCCGGGCTAAATGACAATGAATTATTAATTAAATAAATCTTACGAAGTGTTTTGCATTTGCCTGTTCCTTTGCATACTACAAAATAAAATATTGCATTTTATACACAATACATGAACACATTCAAACAACAGGTATATCATGTTTACGGTTTGGGATACACTGTATTAAGTGTTTATAAGTTTTCACTAATAATAATAATACGTATTATGAATTCTCTTTTGTCCAGCACCTAGTACAAGTTGTACTGTACAACTAGAAATACTCTAGTTTAGAGGAAGTCACAGGAAAAAAGGGGATCTGTGGATTTTGACCCCAAATAGCTTTCAACCACATAATAGATCCTTACAGAACGTATTTGCAACATTTATGATTAAGATGGTACTATACATCTCCAAAACTACATCAAGGAAGGCTAAAACTTTTTCAGCTTTTTATTTTTGTTGATCAAATCTATATAAAAAGTCTACAATACATAATGACCTTATTTACTATTTACACTGTAAAACTTATACTGTAAAAAATTACTTGCTGTAATATATTATGGAATTGTATGCTACAATCCATCGTGTTGGAATCTGAAGTGTGTTAGGATCAAAAGCGAGTTTTAACTTTAACCCTGGTCTCAATTGATGGGTCGAAATAGATGGAGAAGGTATATTATTATATTACAATATGAATACTAAATAATGCTTTGCCTGGGGAAACTTTTATGTATTATACTATGTCTTCCATTCAATATGCGACCAATCAAAATAACCGACTCTGGTCGTTACAAAGTATGGGTAAGTACATAGTACATAGGTATTATAGACATTATGGAACAATAGCTGTATTGAAAAACGATGACCCACTACGATTACCATCAAGATACACTTTAATACAATACAGACTGCCTAGTTAAGTATTAGCTTATTGCAAGCATGCGAAATTCAATGTTCGCAATCGATATTCCGATGGTACACGATGATACTATGTAGCAGTTTAATTGCCATTTCATAGTATGTATACCTATACTGTATTATGCTTATAATAATTCCACAATACGTTCGAGATGCATGGTTTCACCTTTTTACCGGGTCGAGCTTTTGTCACCGTTCTGGAAATCAGTCAATGTACTATATCCAGATCTGACTCAAATAGTAATATAGAAGAACGTTTGGTTGATGTTGATACACATTTTTTTAATTAAAACTCAATAGAATTTTATTGGTTTCTCTATTGTATGGAATATAGGAAATGAAATTGAAGCAATGTATGTGAGGAATTGAGGAATACAATATTTCGATGGCAGAGAGAATGTATTATTAGTTCTTTGACATTTGGACACGCGAACAGAACTCATGTTTACAGGTATGGAAATTGCTGTGATCGTCCTGTGAATTGTTTGTTCAATTTTTTATATGAATGGGACACCTGTTAAACGTGTTAACCTGCAAACACTTGCTGAATAGTTATGAATACTTATAGGGGCATTTACAAAACGATGCATGGAAATGGATTTTGCCTTCTATTTATTACCCTTGTGTATAGGAACTAACGTGCTTCATCCACTATTCCTATTTCTCTACTAGTAAATAATGTCCATTTTTATCGCGGAGAATTGTTTACACACAGGTGGTACACACACAAGTCCTACAGAAATTACAGTGTGTATATACACAAACTTTAACAAATAAAACGGTTACATTCATTGCTCAGGATTTTGAGTGCTAACACGAAGACTGCTTTTTGTATGTATAAAATTTTAGTCCAGGAACCCATTACATTTCCTCAATCACAAATAGCTGTAATTATACACGTAGAAAAACATTTTGCTTGAATTTTTCATGTTGATTACATTTTTTGGGCGTTCCTGATGATAACTTTACTCATGCATGTTAAGCAAGAATAACTCTGCTAAGCTTACAATAAGTTAAAATAATATAATCTTATCAATCCATGCTAAAAAGGCAAGCGATAGTTATTAGATAAAGTGTTAATGCCAGTGCTAATAATAAATCTACATGTGTATACAACTCGATAGTAAACTAATTTGACTTTCACTGTATACTCCACTCACCTGCATGAATTGCAACATAATGTTATAAGTAACAGTAAATTGGAGTAAAATTATTCCCCGTGGTAATACTACCACAGGGTGATACCATGATATCTCTGTTTACTTGACACATATCCATCCCAGGCATCAAATGAAGTTATGTAATGCAACAACAACATTAAAAATGGAATAAACACAAAATGATGATATCATTTGCCTGAACTATTTATTGACGCTGGCAAATCAAACGGTGCATTTTCATGTGCAAAAATTCACAATCACCTTTAAACAGTACAGAGATATATTATGTATATCTAGTTAACAAAGCCTGGTGTAACTCTTGTATTAATCCTTACTATTTCATTTTGTTGAACTACCATTCAGAAGCAAATAATTATAACCTACTGCAATTAATAAAGTTTTTTAATAGGCTCAAATAAATTAACAATTGATTTTACAGTGTGCCAGATTAAATATTAATGTTACAGTTTTTAAGTGTGTATTTATCTAAATAAAATTTGCTGAGATGATGAAGTTTCAATTTATATTGCCCTTGATAGTAGTTCTGCTAAGCAGTCATGGATGTGGCTGTAGCGAGGATGATTTAAGCAAAGAAGTGTGTACTACAAATAAAATAACTGAAGATGCAGCATCCAAGGGTGGTGAAAGTAGGAGCTGTTCTGAGGAAAATAGCTCTGAAGGTAACTATATCATTTATATCAAGACTGGTTTTGCAAAACGTATTTAATATTAGTATTTTCTGATACACATTAAGGTGATAAACTACTTCCGGCATTTCTTCAGGATGATGAATCGGAAGACTCTTTAAATGACGATCATGACTTATTCGATTCCTTGGATAGAAACCAAGATGGGTTGCTTGATCACGTAAAATGAAATGAAAATTTGCATGACTAAAGTTTTCTTAAATAAACAACAAAATGCAGTAGAGCTTAATGATGGTATGTATTTTTTCATAACTAAGGAAGAATTAGATGTGTTGAAAAATTCCGAGGACGGTATAAATCGATTATTCTTTTTAATGGGGAAACTCAATGGGGAATTTTTAACTGTAGAAGAATTGCAAACATTACGGTCAGATGGAATTCGCATTTTGAATAAAAAGGAATTTTCTCTCTTTATTGAGAGATTATTAGAGAAAAACTTAATTTCACCTGTAAACGTACAAAATTTCAATGAATTACTTGCCAACAAAGACAGTGATAATGATGATAATCTCTCTACGGTAAGAACAATGACAATGAAAAAAATTGAGTCGCAAAATGTTCATAGTTTTTGTTCATGTCTTGTGTAAAATCCTAACTCAATTTTTTATATCATATTATTATCACCTGTCACCAACTATAACTTTAGGTTGAGCAAATTGAAGCAGCAAAAGAAATTCATCGAAGAATGGTCAAATTAAATACAATTCCAAGAGGATTTGATAAATTAGACTCAAAAATGTTTTTACCTGGTAAGAAATATGTATTTAAAGTTTTATTTAATCAAGTCATTTTACATACATTCACAAATAACATGCACATTTATATTTATGTTTTAGGATTGACTTATAAAAATGTAGCAAGTGCCCATGTATGGATTAATTCATGTTGTATCAACCATTTCAATAATATACAAATAATTGTAAACTTACTATGATATTATTATGCCAATAAAATATAAAAAGCTTTCAT
>JAQFYB010005730.1:0-13495 GCA_034694085.1 Pogonognathellus longicornis | reverse complement strand
CTGCCAAGAGAAACAGATTTATTAGCAATAATGATAGATTCTAATTTTGTTACAACGGATGAGACTGAAAGTGTACTGGGCCATCCAGTCGTTCAAGTCTTCATTAGACAAAAATGGAAGAAACTACGACACCTCTTTTGGCTGGGAATGATCTTTAAGGTTGGGCAATCTGTTCATTTTGAGCAAACTTATTATTTTCGACCTTAAGTTTAATTAAGTTCTTACCTTAACCACGTACATCATTTTCAATCTTGTGCTCATTCGAATTGCATTCATTCTATACAGTGTACTTGGGCAGTACTCTATCTGTGCTTTGTGATCGATGTGTTTTGGGTAGAATTTCCTTATACGGGCGCTAGCTCTGATACAGCTAACAAAACTAATACAGATAGTACTAACACTGCCAGTACAACTACTGCTAATGACCAAAACGTGACTAGCTTAAACAAAGGTTATACGAGAAATGTCCAAAATTATGGTTTAATTAAATTCGGATAATAACTCAAAAAGACAATTTCTAATAATAACGTAATTGTGTTACAGAACAGGATTCTTCAGAACTAGAAACGTGGCACTATGTTGTTGGAATATTTATGATTGTGTCAACGATATTAATATTCACATCTAGAACGTTGATTTCGGTAATGACTGTGGGATGGAAACACAGCTTTTCTGGGATCAATATCACCTATTTCATTTTCACTGGCCTTATTATTGGAACCATCATCCCCGTATGTACGATTGGAATTCTTCCTTACAATTACGCCATCGTATCTGTAAGGAAACTTGTCCTTCTATATACGCATTTCATTTAGCCACAGATGATGGAGAATTCTATTTTTAGACTGATTTTGAGTTTTGCATGATATGTAAATGTGTTTCAGGGAACGGTGGTTATGCTAGCTTTCATTGCTATGTGGGAGTGTAGAAATGTTCCGTTGATTGGCATATATGCTGACGTTTTTTTCACGGTAAGCTGTAGTACAAATATCATGTATAAAGTTGAGCAAGGACTTGCATAAGAAAATTTTAATATGTGTTTGTTAGGCTGTTAAAAATCTGCTGCTACTCATGATAGCATTTACTCCTCTATTGGTCGGATTCTCAATTGCCATCAGCTTCATGCTTCGAGGGGTAACTCGTAAAATTCAGACAATTCTGCAGAAAAATGTTTTATAGTAGCATTCCTCTTGAGTGCGAGTGAGAGAGTTATATGTATTAAGATGTAATTTGTAATTCAGAGCAAAAGCTTCCAAGATTTGCACTGGAGTTTAGTCAAAATACTTGCAATGATGTTGGGAGAAGTGAATTTCGACGATCTTTTCTTCTCCTCGGATTACCAAGCACCATTCCGCACAGTTGCTATACTCTTGATGACTCTTTTCATTATTTGCGTACCAATTGTCATGTTCAACCTTCTCTTGGGTTTTACGATTAGTGATGTACAAGTAAGTAGGGTTGAATGAAGTTTTTTTAAACCTCTTATTTCGGTAGCTAACAAGGTTTTGTTTAATCAGGCCCTAGAATCTGCAAGTGAACTGAAAGTTCTAATGTCAACTCTGGAAGAAATTATCGTCCTGGAAAGAGTGGTTCTCTCATTGCCAATGCAAAAAATTATTCCTCAAAAGATTCTTCAAAGATTCATGATAGCAGACTGGGACTGGAATGACGAATGTCGACGGTTCGGTATTAGATGTGAAATTCAAATGGAAATGTACAGAATCCCAAGGAAAATTAGGGAGAAAATAAGAGAAATCGCCCGCAAGCAGCCTGTGAAAAAAGTTAACCAGCCTCCTGAATAAAAGTAATTAAATTTCAAATACAGATATGATGGAAGCTATCAAATGACTAGAGATACCTGGAGGATGTTTCTTGATGTATGATATCATGAGTTATGCTAAAAGTTCTATAGGTATATCGACTTCGCTATTCATGCGCTGCGAATGAATGATGCGATTCATTCAGAAACGCAATAGATTTTGATTTAATAAAAAATGAATAAATTCCAGCGAAAACTCAATATATTTCTAGGCGAATAAAAGGAGACACTTGAATATCTATTAAAGATTGCATTGCTGGTGAATCCCGGGCGAAAACCTGGATGCATGAATGCTTGTCTGTCTATGTCTGCGCATTTTTCCCATTCTCCAATAACAAGTTCTATTACTACAAGGACTGGAAAAAGAAGTGATTCAACGTTCCATGAAAACAATGAAGCTAAATCTGAAGGAAGATTGAAGCTGGTAGTCGTAACAGATAGGATAATAACATAGTAATAGGATGAGATTGTGCACGCGTGCATATAAATATATCCAGAAGAATCTAGACACCAAGTCATAAAATCCAATTAGAAGAAACGAGCACTTGAAATCTGAGTCAGTCTCGGCGGTATTGGCTCCCAAACTGTGTGTTAGTTAAGTACATGGATTAATTATTAAATAAAATAGTTGTTTGGCTCTACCGCGGAGTCATTTACACAAGCACATACAAAACGACACAAAAACTACTGGAAAACAAGTAGGTACAGTACAAGTGGTTGCCACGAAATATGTATATAGTTATTACAACATCGGCCTCCAGCAACAGAATTGACTGGGCTGCCCGACTAAACTGCGAACACACTACAGATACAAGATACAACCATCGGATCGTACAATAATAGCAGTAGTTAACAAAATAAATTGTTTTCGTTTTTCCTTCTGACGTGCCTAGTGCCTATGGCCTATACTTACTACGAGAGAGACTGCGGCGCAGTTGGCCCACATCTCTTCACCTTTTATGGCCCATTCGGACCACTTGATGACGAAAGAATATATCCATATAGCCTCCACATAATCATACAATCCCTAATACAAGAACGATAAACGCATAGCCGAAAATTTTGCCGCATCTCCAAAAAGGACATGTATACAGTACTATACTGTACGTACCTAAGGAATCCTTCTTACATTTTACACTTAACTTGCATGCATGTATACAAACATACACATTCATACATAACAGCATAACACACTCATATACCTAATACAGCCTATATGTTCCATACTACTACTATATAAATGTTCATGTATGCTTGTTACGCTTATAAAACGGGGATCACTCTGGAAACTCTGGATTTCATTCAGTATTCACTGGAGCAAGTCCTGAATAGCAGGAGCAGTACAGCATAAGCATAACAAGACGAGCAACGAAGAAGTAGCCTATAAACTAAACTCCTAGCAAAGAAACTAGAAACTCGTAGTAAAGTAAAGTAGACTAAATAAAATACTCAGCAGTTCCAGTAGAATGGAATAGTACAAACCCCTTTAATACTTGGATGTAGATGTAGAATGAGACGAGTGCATGTTCCAGCACTTGGTACACACTACACTTATTCGTCGCCCCTGCTTAACTTGTCTGTCTCTGTGTATACTCTACGTTCACGTTGCATGCAATCCAGTTAGTTTATCCAGTGCACTATGTAAGCATTAGTATTTCTGTCTGTATGTAGGTGCCTATGGCCTATGTATGTACATAGTTTTCGTGGACTCATTTGGAGTAGGTATTATTATAGGTATATGATATTTCTGGTTTGGTGAAGAAAACAGTGCAAGTGGGGCTGATGGCTGATGTACATGTATATAAGTGTATAAACATATAGCGTTGGTGCTGATGTTGAACTCATTTTCCAGCATTTTGTGCTTGTTCTTGTGCCTGGAGTCTTGATGGTGTTTCCCTATGAGTGAGTGAAGTAATAGGAAAGTAAAGTAAGGGGAAAGACCTGCGTAGGAGAAGTATGACTTTTACTTGACTTTCTATCGAACATTTGCTTTCTCCTTGTGAGAGCCATTTATAGAGACGTACAGCACTGGAGCTTTCCCCCTCTTTCTCTGCTTCTCCAGTCTATTTACTCGCACTACTGCTCATTTTCTTCATTTATTGACAAACCAGAATAGACTTTAGATATTAGTAGATTAGGACAGAAAAGATTTATTCGTTTTTAAGCCTTTTCCACAAAGTGGTTTACATTTTCAAACAAGAGTGGCTCTTCTACATTGTGCTAACCAAACTATTTTGAAAAAATGTTGTCCGGATTTACATCCCAAATTGGGCAATCGATTGGCCAACTGGGCGGGCTCATCGGAGCGAAAAAATCTCCGCAACAATCAGATGAAAACGATCCCGCTTGGGCTCCAACGACTACCAACTCTGATGCAACAGCTACTTCCTTTGACACTTCATCAACAACTGCGCCAATGACACAACCCGCAGATTATACAACAGACAGTTGGAATACAACTGGACAAGGTCAAGATAACTATGGAATGCCAGCAACAACGTCAACGGGAATGGAAGGGGCTCAGGGAGGAATGCCAGGAGATCATCTCGGGGATATGGCGTATGTTTTTTGTCACATATACTTTGTAAATAATCACAATTCATATCATCAATTTTTAAATGTGTGCATTCTTCGGGTATTTTAAAGATTCTGAGGGTAGAATCTGGATAGTTTATACAAATAGTAAATGAGGATGAATGTTACTTGAATTGTTTTTTTTGTGTATTTTTGTGGTAGGCCGCAACCCGGAAAATTAGATCACATTCCATTAGTGTCTCAAGTGAAATCTTTGGTTCAGTTGGCCAGGGGTGACTCTATTGGAGCCAAGCAAACTCAAGAAAATTTTTCTCGTGGAGCCGTGGGAGTGGCTCAGGTGCGAGGTTTGATTGAAAAGGCAAAAGGTGATCCGGATGCGGCCCAACAAACGCAAGACTACTTTTGGAAAAATTCTAAGCTAAGGCACATTGATAGTGTCCCGGTGGTGGGTCATCTGAAAGGAGGAATTCATTATGTACTCGGGGACAAAGAGAAAGGTGTTCAGATCATTCAAAACGCATCTTCTACAGTTGGATCTGTAATTCCGAAAGCTGCTGGATTGCTTGGTCGAGGAGGTGGTGGAGTTGCACCAGATGGACAAGTCGATCCTACGAAAGTGGGCGAGGCTGGGATGGGTGCTGCTGAAGAATATTATAATTATGACGAATCTGCTGGAAACATGGACGCTGGCTCGCGGTCTGTAACCACGACAGAAGGCTACGAGGATTATGGACGAAGACCTCCGGATTCTCACAATTATTACCAGTAAACTCAAGTTCATGACCTCACAACGCAAATCATCCCGATTGAAGGATGAGAGATGAGTTAGTCGACAGGCGGATTGGAAAACATCAAAAAATCAAAACACTTCAAATTCAATTGTTGTAATTAATGGATGAATTGATTACTTGCCTATACTCTGTGCAGGTGAATCAAAAATCAAAATGTACTAGCAATACATACATACCAATATACCAAATACTAATTAATGTATCTGTAGTTGAAAAATGTAGAAAATATGAGATTCGTTCTTTAGAGGAAATATACCGAAATACATTCAGTAAAATAATAATACTATTATGTGAACAGAAATGTATTGTAGTCAACTGAACTCTGTGTGTGGACTTTGACTTTCTCGTTGTATCTAACCCGTTTCTGTTTCCAAAATTGTTTTTGTCTTTGGCAATATTGTTTTTGTGTATAGGAACTTTTCATGGTTTAATTTAGCCGAATGCTATAATCTAAACTAGGTCATGATCATTTCTTTATACACAGACATTAAAATCATAAACTTTAAGGACAAAAAACTTTTCGCTCTATATATGGTAGAATTACATAAGTAGGGATTAGGTACTGGAGAAAGTCTTAAGAAGCATTGGAGTGAAGATATTTAGATTCTGAGTATATAGAAGTTATTCGTAAATGCTGTAGCAAATGGGGTGTGATGATGTTGTGAATGAATGTTGTGAAGAAGTATCTGAATCTGAAAGACAGGAGGAAAGTATCTGACAAGAGAGCCTTAAATATTTAACCGATAGTATTATCTCACTGAATTAACGAAAATGAGTCTACCAATATTTACTCTACGTCTACAACGAATCATTACAGAACTTGAGACTTGACAACAGGTATGTTGGTAGTAGAAGAAGATGACAATTCGACGACAATGTTGTCTTTCAGTTGGTTTTCCTGTCGAAATGCATAGCAATAATTAATTTGCTCACTGTTAAAAGTTGCAAATTATATCAACAATCACTCAATTACCTCTACACATCATCTCTAACGTTTTAAGTGCTATTTATCCTCTAGGTATTATAGCTATGTGTGTATGTAGCTATGTATGTAGCTGCGTATATGTGTATTATATCATCATTGTTAAATGTTCAGATATATTTAATATTTATCTCTGTCTAAGTACCAACTCTACACTGTCTACACTGACCTACATAAAATTACTTTTAGAAGACCATACTGTCTGTACCTTACATTACACTCTACTAAATATTACACTGTCAATCTTGTAGAAGAACGAGCATTATTTTTTGTTCCGCTCTTTATTTCCAGCATTTCTTCTTCCTTGTCTCTGTCTGTGTGTATCTGTAGTAGGTGTTTGTGTGTATTCCGGTAATAGAGCTACTTACTATATATGATAGGGAAGAAGTAGTCATGAAATCTTGTAATGTTATGATTATGATTATGTTTCATGAATTATTTATATGGAACAGACGGTGACACCACTGCATGGCATGATTATGTATGAGAATGAGTACTACTACTATACATTAAGTACATGGAGGCAGAACAGATTGTGTGTATTCATCCATATACGTGTTACTCCTATATAGTATCTATCATCTACTTGTTGTGTCCGTAAGTAATAGCCAACTGTGTTCCCAGAGGAATTCTAAAGAGTATTATTAATTATAGGATCTATGTCTGAAAAATGAAGAATATCTATATATGTAATGTACATTTTTTCGTTGACTGAATTTGCAATTACGGTTTATAATACTACTGTACTACTACATGATTCATGCAATCATCAAAACCAACTACAGCTCATCAGTACTTGCTCTCTTCTTCGGTAACAGCAATATAGAGACAGTTGAATCATTGAATCTAACGAATGAGTGTGGTGGATTGAGGAATGGGCCTTTTAGTTGTAATTCTAATGTAATCATCACATATATACATAAATATATATTAAAACTGTACTAAAATTACAAGTTACAAGCTTGCCTTGTCTCATCGAATAAAACACTATTAGAATATGTGTAGGTAAGTAAAAAAATTGTTGTTAAAGATTAGAGATAATTATTAGATTGTTCCTGGTGATTAATATATAATAGCTACGTAATAATAATGATAATATACTTCTAAAATAATGAAAGTTAATTCAGACCTATGCAACTGCTATGTTATAAAATTTCTTGAGCTACTATCTATCTACCATATACATGACACGCATGTTCAATATTACTAAATAAATAGTAAAGTGTAGTGAAACCATTAGTAGAACATAAGTAGAAAATCATGTAGAAGAATTCGTGCTAAAATCTACCTATATCAGCTAACTGCGACCTGCGGCATCCTTAATGGCTATCAAAGCATCACAATATTAAAACTAAACTACCCCAAATTATAAACTAAAAATTGTAACTCTAAGAAGACTCCAATCCAATTGCCACTGTCCTGAAATTCATGCAAACGCCTAATAATGAAGCAATCAAAAATTACACCTCTACTACCACAATATCTAACTCAGAGAGAAGAACAAGGATAAACAGCTCTTACATAATGAATAGTTTACAAAATATGTCCTCCAACAACATGTCTGAAATTATTAAAATACCTTCATTCTTTAGACAACTATTATTATGCAAAACTGTTCAGCATAATAATCAAAACCGCAAATATACATAGCAGCACAGACTGGCTGCACCCAATATTATTGTACTACCGCTTTCAAACTTTACACTTTCTTTGGGTTCATTCTTCATGCAAAAGTTGTGACTTAGTCAACCAGAGTTTAGGTAATTAAATGTATGTTGAAACTGTTCAATCGTTAGTTCTTTTTGTTGAAATTCCATTTTGATTGATGTGATGATTAGATATTAGATGATGTTGTATTATAGTTAGTTTAAAGTTTAGAAAAATTATTCCAATGGTTAAACCCGTTCCTTTCCTGCATATATATACATTACACGTTACACGAGAATAAATATCACTTAATATTACTGGCAGTATAATAATATTATAATATCGAGAGTAAATAAAGCTGTTGAAATCTATACATAATCGTTTAAACCTAATTCATCATTTTTAATGCTCATTTCATGCATTTGATGGTAAATTCCTTTAATTTAGGAGAAAGTTCCAAATATAATTAATTTAAGTGAAAGTTGAAGAATTGAATTTCTCCAGTCTCCGAGGTGAAGGATAGAACGTTGTGCATGCTAAAAGATGTTACGATTTATGTGGGCAAATAGTCATGGCAGGCGCTGTGGTTGAATCCATCACTTTTTCCATGTGGTAGAAGTAGCATGTTGTCCAGAGTTCTAGTTGTCAGATTTTGAAACATTTTGCAAAACCAAAACCTATTGACATTGATAACTGGAATTTTTTAATCATTGGACAATAACTGTCCACTGAGTAGATTTATAAAAAAATTAACTTCACTAATACAAAATGGATCTTCAGTGGAGCAAATTGTTGACCTTAAAAACTCCGATATTGGAAACAATAAAAGAATTCGGTAAGACGATCATAAAATAAAACTTTTTAGATTTCTGTATTGCTATTTTGGATTGGACTTTGATACATGTGACAAAATATGACATACACTAGCTTAGATGATGTTAATTACAAAATGTACGTAGTTAATGGACAATGGATGAAAGGGGAAAAGGAATATTATTTAATTGACAATAATCGGCTTATTATAAAATGTTTTTGAATTCCAGGTTTTGAAAAAATGACACCGGTTCAAGCAGCATGTATTCCAGCAATGCTAAATTACAAAGATGTAGCTGCAGAGGTAAACAATCACTTTTATGCCAGGACATGTATTGTAATTGTAGTTATTTATCTTAGATTGTTTACTAAAGTGATAGTTTTGTCATTGTCTCTTTAATAATTGTATGATTTGATGTATGTATGGCAGGCAGTGACCGGAAGTGGGAAAACTTTGGCGTTTCTTGTGCCAACGCTTCAAATTCTCTTGAGACGAGATGCTGAATGGAAAAAGCAAGAAATAGGAGCTGTAATTATAGCTCCAACTAGGGAACTTGCTTTCCAAATACATGAAGTGCTTTCCGAGTTCCTTAAAAGAATTACGACGCTCACCCATGTACTTTTCATCGGAGGAACTTCTATCCAAACAGATCTAGACAATTTTTCTAAGAAAGGAGCCAACATTATTATAGCCACCCCGGGTAGATTGGAAGATCTGCTTTTGAGGAAAGAGGATTCCCGAATCGCAGCAGCAATGAAGTTTTTAGAAGTCTTGATTTTAGATGAAGCAGATTGTTTGTTAAATCTCGGATTTGAATTAAGCCTCAATACAATTCTTCAAATGCTGCCTAAGCAAAGAAGGACTGGTCTTTTTTCTGCAACACAAACCACCGAAGTTCTAAAATTGATCAGAGCTGGTCTAAGGAATCCGGTTTCAGTCGTCGTTAGAGATAATGAACAACTAAGTCTCAGAACTCCAGCATCACTGGAAAACTTTTACTGTGTTGTAGAACCAAATCTTAAGCTGGATTTCCTGGTCAACTTTATTAAAAGGGAGAAGCAAAAGAAAGTATTGGTGTTTTTCCCCACTTGTGCTTGTGTCGACTACTTTTCATGTCTACTTCAAAGATTGGTGAAGAACGTGACAACTTTGTCTATACACGGAAAAATGAAGGAAAATTCACGATTTTCAATCTTTGACAAGTTTCGAAATCTTCAAACTGGGGTACTATGTTGTACTGATGTGATGGCTCGGGGTATTGACATCACCAAAAAGATTCACTGGGTTGTACAATTCGACCCACCTACAAATCCAGCATCTTTCGTCCATAGATCTGGTCGCACAGCAAGAAATGGAGATGAAGGAAACGCCTTGTTAATCTTACAGCCATCAGAAATTGATTACATCAAATTCATTCAGTTGAACCAAAAGGTCGTAGTTGAAAAAATGGATGTGACAGATTGTTTAGTAGGACCGTCTCTTTTTAACAAACTTCAGCAATTTCAGCTCAAAGACAGAGGTATTTATGACAAAGCCATGAGAGCGTTTGTGTCGTACTATAAAGCGTATTCTAAATATGAATGTAGTCTAATTCTTAGAATTAAGGATTTGAAGTTAGGCCTCATCGCTCAGTCCTTTGGGTTAATTAAATTTCCTAAAATGTCAGAACTTTGGGGCAAGACACCTGAGGAATTTACAGACTTAAATGTAGATATAAATAGTATTCCCTATAAAGACAAACAAAAAGAAAAATCAAGGAAGCGGAAACTAGACGCATTTCAAGAGACAGGAAAATGGCCGGAACCTAAAAACATGAAAAAGAAGAAAGGCCCTGGAGCTGTATCCTGGTCAGATTCGAAGAACAAAAAAGCGAGAAAAAGAGAGAAAATAGTGGCAAAGAAAAGAGCAAGTAATGCACTAACTTCAGATGACATCAAACGCCTTGAAAAAGCCAACATACCTCCTAAGGGCAAAAAAATCGAGAAAAGTTAGATACGTGAACTTATACATTAATCAACGAAGATTCGAGAATGTTACTTTATTTGGGAAGTATTTCATTCACATCGTTATTTTGTAAACGTATGCATTATAAATGTAAATTATATTATTGTATACTAATAATAATGTAATAATTATTGTAATAATAATAAACACACTACATTCTTACTTTCATTTCAACTTTACTTTAGTAAATATAGACGAGATAACGTTCATTATCGTTGGCGGACTTTACACAATCATTAAGTGCCTGTCATTGTCATCTTACATACTCATCTTACAATTCGTAATATAGATTTATATTTCATGTATTACAACTAAAAATGGTAACATTTTTTGCCTTCTATATATTAAACCATCATTAATTACAAAGTTATATTCGATTCAACAATTACCAGTTGTCGGACAGTCATCTATTGAAACTATTTGTTGAAACAAGTACTTACAAAAACAATCGAAATACATATTTACATTGCACATTGTACCTAAGTAAATTACAAGTACCTAACCAACATGTTGATGTGATAAGTCTTGATCCAAATAATATTTTATAGTTTTTAATATCTATCATGCCCTTTGGCAAAGAAACCTTGTACAATTGAAATGGTTTCATATTGGAATCGTAGTACATAATTTGTAGCCAAATTAAGAATGAGTAGATAGTTGACACCAAGGTGTATACAAGAATACACAATCATTTTATGGGTTGGGTATGCTTTAAACACCTTGGTTGACATAATTTGACATGATCAGTAAACACATACAAGTTATAAGGTTATAATTTTTGTTTGGACATCACTATATAAAAAGCTATAGATAAAAATTGTAATATTATATTATTACATAAACTTCTGAGCATAATGCTGAAGCTGAACATAATGAGAAATTGCGATATTAGACTTAGACACCTTTTTCAAGCCCAGTTCAACAACAGTTGACTCATCGTCATCACCATTATCTGTATCACCAACACATACACGCTGTTGCGTTGGTATCACACAGGTACAAACTATTATAAAATATTGTGAGTCCTTTATAAAGGAAATCGGAGAGATCGTGGCAATTTCATATATTATATTGCCTCTTAGCAATGTTAATCAATCTTGAGCTTTGGGTTTTTTGGAGGACTTTTTGATAGAAACTAGTATAAACACTGTTGTAAAAGCGTAATCCAGTTTTGGTATTCTTTTCGAGGGTAAAGGTTCTACACCAGGAATATACTCACGAAAAAATTCACCACCTGTAAAAGATCCGATAAGTAAAGTTTTGGGGAAATGTTTTCGAAATAGCTCAGATTCGACGTGAGCTTTCTGATGCATCGCATATCCCCGACCATTGCAAGCAAACATGAAGGCAAAGCTCACATCTTCTTCCAGCCCGGCACTTTTCATCTAAATAAATCATTGTTGAATTGATTCAAATTGCTACTAATGTTCGATAATTAGTGATACGAGGAAACTAACCTTTTGTATATTTCCTTCGTTTTTCTTTGAAATCTTTTTATCTTGCATTGCCACAGAGGCGACATTTACATTTTCATCGCCACAAATCAGTAATAATTTAGCTACAATAGGATTCTTGGTCGTATTCCTATCATTTGAACTTAAGATTTTATGTTGCTCCCCACCCCCGAAAGCCACGTTGGGATACTTGCTAAAATTACAACATTAAAGACCGGCCAATTAACAATACTACATACATAAAACTAAGTCTTTCAATTAATGGTTATAATATATTTAACTGTACAACTTACAGGAAGTAGAAATGAAGTGCTTTAAGAATCGCAGATCTATGATAATCTCTGTTATAAGTGTGAGAAATTATCACTATTCCTTTGACCTTGTCTTCCGGACTGATTTGCAAAATATCTTCACAGTTTTCAGGAGTAGCCTAAAGCAAATCATTTATCTTAATAATTATAGCAATCTTAAGCAATTACTGCAATTAAGTTATTAATTATAAGTACGTACCCTTCCTGCCGATATTATTCTTAGTTTATCGATGGTTCGCTCCTTAACGTAGAATCCTGGTATTTTAGGAATGGCCAAACTGCTCATTAGAGGCAAAGCATCACTTTCTGTTTCTAATGTAGTTAACGAGTTAGGCACGGTAGTTATCACTCCATAACCAATACTCCCCATACAAGGAATTGCAGCGTCCACACTGGAATTTAAATCCTCTACGAAAGGAAAAATTAAAAATTGTACACTGTTAACATACATTTCAATAACATACAAGATCATGGCAATCACCTCGACTTTCCACGTAAACATTCAGTGGCATGGTCCCAAAAGTTACAACCATTTGTGATTCACTGATTTCATCTGCAAATTGTTGTCTAATAGTTTTCTTCATTTTCGGTTTGAAATTCGCCAATTCCAATTGACTTGTATTGTCAGCATCGGGTATATTGTTTTCTACGCAGAACTCAGCTAACCTTTTGGAATCATTGAAACTAGAAAAAGATCCCGATTCCATCTGCGTGTTGTTTGCAAAGAAATCGATTGCTTCCTTCGTTTTCGGCAAAAACGGGTGGTACAGCATCATGAAGGGCTTATTCCTCCTGTGTTTCCGAACACCTTGGGCAATATCTGACCAAAGTTTACAAACTTGGGCAGCATTAAAAAGATCAATAATCGGCAACTTTTCAAAAATATTTTTCAAAATGACATATTGTTTTGTAAATGCTGGTGGTTGTGATTGTTCATCATCCGAAACAACTTCATCGGGATTCATCGTATCTGTAATAATTCCAATCCAAATTACAATTATATAGTTTTCAAATACAATCGTATAATATTGAATATTAATTTTGAAATACTCCATGTAATGTACATACTGCGCGTTTCAGCTAACCTACCCAGACTCACTCGACGGAAGGCAAAGCCCAACTGAATTTTTGATGAAAA
>JAQFYB010005729.1:0-13497 GCA_034694085.1 Pogonognathellus longicornis | reverse complement strand
GCTTATCTGAACACCCGAGTGGCTTATCTGAACACCCGAGTGGCTTATCTGAACACCCGAGTGGCTTATCTGAACACCCGAGTGGCTTATCTGAACACTGGGGTGGCTTATCTGAACAGCAGTTGTACAGTTTTTATTTTGTAAAGGGTGGGAAAGGTTATTACCGCTATTATCGATTCCGCCATCAGAAATATACAACAGAGAACCAGAGAGATGTGAAGCCAAATATAGAGGTGCTGTCGAGGGAATTGAGAAGAATCTGACTTGATTTGCTCAAAATCAGAATGGTCAAATGATAGTCGCGCGGTATTGCAGCAGTACATATTCCATACCAACCTCGAATCAGCAGTAGAGAGTTACCTGGGTAATGAGCATGTGGATGCGGATACGAGCATGGCGGAATTATAAGCAAGATCTACGTGCGAGCAAGCCTATCATGACCAGACAACTCTCTACTCAGCAGACAGTCCGAGGCTCTAGCTTCAAGTTTGCACATAGAAGAGTTTTGAATGAGAGGTGGTAAAACCATTCTCGTTTCCCCGCTAAACTTAAAAAACACTAGTACCTATTATTGTCGTTAGCAGTTCTATATTTGATTTCAATTTCTTTGAAGAGAACTGATAAATCAATATGTTTGTAGACGAAATGCTCATGGAATGCCGTTGTGAGTAAATAAGAGCACACATATATTAGGAGCAAGCAATACCGTGTGTCCTAAGCAACGTTTGCGGTGATAATACGTGTACATGGGTAGTCATTTCCCTATAATAATATACTTTGCTGATGAAATTTGAAATTCGCTGCCTGGCGAGGCGAGCGAATTTCAAAATTCATCAGGCGAAACATAGAGTGAAATGACTATACCCATGTATTACTGCTGCAAACGTAGCTTCGGAACCCTGTATATCCACCACTATAACACGCGTTTCTTATTTTCATGAATTTTCAACTTTTCTTTCTCCTATACCATTTGTAAGGATTACAACTAAGAAAAGAATACCACGTAAATAAAATGTTAAAAAGATTTTTGGAATGAAATTTCAATAGGAATGTAGAATTCAATTTTCTAAATGAAAAATTCAAACAAAAAGACAAAGAGGTGTTCCAGGTTTCGAGTTAGGACCAGAAGGTTTGTCATTTATTTATACCAATTGAAGGTAATACCAAACGAAATGATTGCCAATAGCACTATTGAAACAATATAACTTGCAATATATTAAAGTTTAAATTAAATTGGTATTGCTTAAATTTATAAAATACTAATGATGTATAGTGTGTTATTATAAGCAGTTGTAAAGTTTAAAATAATTATCTTTTTGCATATATATTTTTATTTATTTTATAATTGGTCAATAGGCATTAAAATGCTAGTAGAATTTCTATTGTTCCTTTGCAAATCGAATTCAAAAACGTGAGAATCTTCTTTTTATTTGAGAAGCTGAATTCTCCGATGTGAAGTTTTAATGGCTTACTAGCCGTTGCGAATTTATTCATGTCATGGTTTTGACAGCAGTCTGTGTAACGAGCATTTTTCCAAGACTTGATCCAACCACACGAGGAATGATATGGAGTGCATGTAGCCCATAAAACGAAAACCCAAGTCAATGCAAAAAATATTGAGAATCCAGCAACAAGAAATGCACCCAGTGGTCCTATATCGTGGAATTTTCTAAGGCAACAATAGTTGCACAAATATATTCCCCTTTTCAAAAGAAATTGCAGTGCAAACAAAACGTACGCGTACACTTCGTTTATACATTTATTTAAGATGGACGTAACCGTGTACATAAATCTGATAACACTTGGACTCCTAAAACCTTCCCTCGTTTTGTATTTTCTTTTGTTGAGTCTGAAACATTATTATAAATTATTAGAGTATCATCATTTTATCATATCACACTATAAGGTTTACGTAATAAAGCGTCGAACGTTTGGACAAAAGACTACTATTTTAACAATTTATTATACATTAGAGGTCGGACCATTTCATTTAATAAATTAAATTTCATTTCCTTGAACTTTATTTTTTCCTTAAATGAATGATTGATGCGAGCCGCACAAATTTTTTTCCAAATTTTTGAACTTTTATGGCAAAATCAGTAAGCTATTAAGATTGCACATTTTGGGGGATGCACTTGCACTCGGTGTACACCGCCTCCTGGATACGCGCCTGATAATTCAACGACTCTGGCCTGGTCAGTACGATTTCTTTCTAGCCGGGTTATGGTTGTTACCAAGTAACCTAGACCATAATATACTATAGGAGGTTGAGTCTAAAAGAATTTTCATGGTAAAAAACTTGATGCAAAATGTTTTCCTCCGAAATCCTCCGAAAAAAATATAGTGCCTAAAATAATAATTAATTAAAATCCAGGGTAACTATGTAATATTTTATTTCGGAAGAGTTCGGAGGACAATTTGTGCATCAAGTTTTTTACCATGAAAATTCCTTTAGACCCTACCTCCTATAATAAATATTAGTCTAGATTTCTTGGTTGTTACGACACTTTGTGTTGTGTGAGTGAATATTAAATTCAAAAAAGAGCGTTTTCTTCATTTCGATCTGAATCTTGATTTTCTTGAAGAACCACATGGTTTACAACAGGTATTTAGAGTGAAAATCATAAATGACATCAGTTTTCAACCTTTGCGGACCAAAAATGATTCCTTCAAGGAAAGAAATATAGGGTTGAGGATCACAATATACCCTAGCTAAAGTACATATTTACCCGCGAAATAAAATGAAAATTTTGTGAATAAAGATTTTATGAATGAAATAAAAATTTTATAAATTAAATGAAATAAATGAGATGGTTTCTGAAATGAAAAATGGTTAAGTAAAGGATATGGTCCGACTCTATTATACATGAATACCTTATTTCTCCTACAAAGAGAAAATATTCATCCAAAATGAAAGATATAAGGGCAATGTAACACCAAACCAATGCAAAATTTCCAAACCAGATCCACGCCAAAACTATTCCACATATCACATAAGGCACATAATACATAACGTTAAATTGAGCCATCGCGTCAATGTTAACGAATATGCTGAAGGGGAAGCAACTCAGATGTGGTTTGACAATGTAGAATCCAATAAATGCCGACGGCATGATTATCATCAATGGGCATGAGCATCAGGCCAATACGAGAATAATAGACGGTCTCTTTTCAGGCTCCAACAAATATTTAGCTTTCTCAAACATAATAAAAAACATTTGTATAAATAATGAAGATTTGAAATGAAAAACTTAAATAATATGTGTATACATTATACAAGTGTACTCAATATGAATTATTTAGTTTGAACTAGATTGATGATTAAAAGAACAGTGAGTATAAATAAATCGTGCATAGAATTTTATACGACAGTTTTCCATTAATATTTTAAGTTAAATACAAATATAATAGTTACCTTTCTTTTCTCGACTCAGTTTAACCACTGAATTTGTTATGAACTGTACTGTACTCTTTTTCAGCAGTGTTTGACTAATTAAAATTACTATGCTCGATTGTGCAATCAGGAATATGGAGTTCACAATTAGCATTAAAATATTTTTGTTGCTTTGCTCGTATAATACGGCAATACAAATATAAAGACAATAATATATTGATATTGCGCAATATATCCGCCATTTCAGCTCACGTAATTTTTTTTTTCAATTAGTAACTTTTCTTGCACTTTATCCCACTTGTAAGTAATGCAACCAAGAAAATGGGCCCATGTAAATACAACAGATATAAGATTTTTGAAACGTATTTTTAATATGAAAGTGGCGTTCATTTTGGTTTCCTTGTTTGCGTGTTGCAACCAAAATAAAAGGAATTTTCGATAAACAACTTTTATATGTCGTACTGTTTTGGTACTACTGAATTGCGGAAGTTGAATTTCCTACTCGATCATTATTTATAAATATTTTGTTATTCCACTTCCTACTATAATCATCGGCGAGGAAATTGTTGCAAATTGTATGAATGCTGATACTGATAACAATTTCGGTATGCTGGAATTATTATCCTCGTTTCTCCATTGTTTAGTTCATATATCATATGTATAACACCGTATTTAAAATAATTGATATTTTCCATACAGCATTTTTAATATTACTTCAAAGTACGCAGTCTATGTCTTGAGATAAAGATTTATTAATTCACTCCTGTCTATTTTCAATTATATATAAATATATGCTGGATATGTATAAGCGTACATTTTTCTTTATATAAGTAAGTACTATGCCAACTATGTATGAATTTCTACAGCTTTTATATACATACTAGTAAAGGATTATTGCGATTTCATAGTAATAAAAAATTTAAATGCCGCCTTTATTGATTTGCCACAAACCCAATAAAGGGTTTAGGATACGAATTAAGAGATAAGTTTATTCAGGAGATTAAGTTTTTAATGTAAACCCAACAACAAATCAATGCTTAATGACAAAAATGACCCTTCCCCTTTTGCGTTATACACCCTTGTTTTTGTATTATATTGTTTATATTTTAAACTTAGCTAATTATTCGCCATTACTTGTTAAAGGTAAGCATGATTTCCATTGTTGCCTTGCAGACAGAATTTAGAAACATGAGAATCTTTTTCCGTTTTGCAAAACTAAATTGCCCAATATAGATTTTGAATGGTTTGCACGCGGTAGCAAATTTTTTCATTCCACGGTTTTCATTTCTGTCGCCACAATTTTTCCAGGATTTGATACAACTACAAGAAGAATGGTAAAAAGTAGAGGCGAACCATAAAATGAAGCACCAAGTCAAAGCAAAATATAATGACAATCCAATTGTTAGAAATGCACCCAGTGGTCCTATATCATCGAATTTTCGAAGGCAACAATAATTGCAAAAGTGTACTCCTCTTTTCAATAAAAATTGCAGTAGAAACAAAAGATAAGCGTAAACTTCATTGAACAACTTTAATAAAATGGAGGTAAGAGTGTACACATATCTAATGTGCTTTGGACTTCTAAAAGCTTGACGAGTTGTATATTTTCCTTTGTTGAGTCTGAAATATTTGTAGAATAAGATATATTATGCTGTTTCAGTGTATCAGGATTCAATTAAATAGCTTATGAATTATAATGTTTCATGTTTATATAATACATACCTAATTTCTTTTACCAGTGGAAAATATTCGTCCAACAAGAAGCATAAAATTATAACGTGAAACCATACGATTGCAAAATTTCCAAAGACACCCCACGCGAAACCTATTCCGCATATAACGTAAGTCACACAATATACGCTGATATGTAAATTTGCAGCAAAATCCAAGAAAATTCCAAACGGAAAGCAACTCAGATGTGGTTTAGCGATGTACAATCCAAGAAACCCGGACGGTAAAATGATCAACAATGGTAGGCAGCACCAGTTCAATATTAGAATAATAGAAGGCTTACTTTCAGGCTGCAACAAATAATCCGCTTTTGCAAAAAAATAGAAATATATATTTTTAAATATAATGGGAATATTATTTGGTTATATCAAATAAATTTTTAACAAATAATATTAAACTCAAATAAAATTTGTGACTGTTTATATTAGCAAGTGTGAAAATATTTCCCAAACAGATACCTTTCATTTCCTTGCTCAGTTGTATCGTGGAATTGATTATGGACTGTATGGAAGTTTTATTGAAACGTGTAACATTAGTTAAAACTAATACGCTCGATTCTGCCATCAGAAATATGAAGCAGAGAATTGAGATTAGGATGTCCTTGTTGACATTTTGCTCGTAAAATGCAAATGTGAAAAGATAAGGGGAATACCAAATTGGGATGAAGTAAAATATCCACCACATCAAAGAGCGGAATTTTTCTTTTTGAATTAACAACTTCTCCTGCGTCCTATCCCATTTGTACGGAACCCAACCAAACAAACTCGCCCATGTAAATACAACAGTTAAAAGGTTTATGGAATTTAATTTCAATGAAAATTCTTTTATTTTGCCTTTTAGGAGACAAACCATTTTAAAAATTATTTAAAAAGTGAATAAATTTCAAGGATATAACGTTGTTGTTGAAAAGCACTTTTACAGTGCTTCATAAATATATCCGCACTGCAGTATAACGCAATGCGGATATTTTGCGTTTCCTACTTATTTACAATATTGATGACAGACAATAGATAATAGTTAATTGCATATTTCTGGTAATTTAGAAATTTAACGTATTGAATAGTAGCAAAAGATTAGACTAAAGACCAGAATTATGGCCTTCACAATTTCTTCCGGTAGTATATTAGTTGTAGCACTATATTTATTTTGATTTAGTAGCAGTTTTGAATAGGGTTACATGAAAAAATGATAACATCATACAAATGTTTATTGTAAAATTGAGGCCCTGCGAATTTACTTTCGACCAACTCAGGGTTGCCAGAATCTGAGTATGAAATTTGAGTATGCTTTACAAATGTAACAAAATTTTACGAAATATTATATTTAAAGGTTAAAAAACATGCCCAAATACGTAATATTTGGTAAATATTATAAATATTTAGTAAAAAGGTTAAATGAAAAGGGAAATATTAAACAATTATGTCAATTTTTACTTGAAAATACACTGCATTTCGATATTTTGTAAACTTTTGGGTACATTTGAGTATGATTTGAGTATTTTGGCATTCTCATGAGAATTTTGAGGATGTGGTAAAATTTGAAAATAATACTCATGATTTGAGTATATCTGGCAACCCTGGACCAACTGTGAACTGGTAGCTGTCTGATGATGTATTATTACAAATAATTTGAGTGAATTGATTGATTTTGAGAATTTATTTTCATTGTAGCTATATATTTAAAACAATTGCTATAATATTTGCATACCTGATTTCACGTACAAAAAACGATATTCATCCAAAATGAAGCATGTAATTACCATCTGAGACCATATGATTGCAAATTAACTGTACAAACTCCCAAACTATGCTGATAATATGTAAGTTTCATAATTATTCAACGAACGGTATATTTATAGATTGGAATAGGAGCCCCCAGGTCTAAGTTTTTCCTCAACCATTTCTGTTCATTTTGTGTATAAGTGTTAGGTGCCTACACATAGCAAAAGCAAAGCAGGCAATAGGCCAATATCATTAAAAACGCAAAAATGATCCTGGGAAAACATAATTGGAGATGTTCCACGGAAAGTGCGATAAGCGATGCAAGGCTGTAGGCAGCAAATTATGGGATAAAGGAGTAAATATATAATTGGTTTACACATATTCTCACGAAGTTTTATTTAAATTGAGCTTTCGGAACATAATTTAACAGCAAAAATTAACTAGTCCATCTATATCGATTAGGAGGCTTAGTAACTATGAGTTAGATGGTTATGCTAGGAAGATCGACATATTATTATCTTGTGCGTATTTGGAAAAGTGACACAATATTTCTTTTTCAATTTTAGCATGGTAAAAAATAAAATCTCTTGTAAATATACATCCTTTTTTTAAATGGTTAATAATAATTGTTTACATTTCAATATTTACGCTTATGTTGTATATAATTTTAAATTTTTACTTGAATGTTGTATGCTTCATTTAAAATTGATCCCTCATCAAATTAGTACACATCAATTACAAAAAGTGCGGAAATGTAGAAAAGTAAAATATCATGAAGAGAATATTATTGAGTTTAATGAGCTGATATAAGAAGGGTTAAATTGTATACATAGCCGTATGACATTTGACGATTTATTAAAAACACGTGAAGCAGAGAGATGAGTAACTTATTTTATTAATACATTCCCCACTAAAAATTTCATGACGAGATACGCAGGTTGCACCCAACACCGTTTCTGTCACAAATTGGCACTATTATCGCCACAAATATTTGTGTTGATACCTACCAACACAATCTACAAAACAGGACGTATCTTTCAGTTTCAACTCGGCACGTAGGCGAATGCCCATTTTGTTGGGTGTATTCTGCAGAATGAAACCGGCCAGTTCTACCTCCTCCAAAATTGGCACTATTCCCAGCCTGTTGCAACTGGCAGGGAAAACTTAACAGCAGCAAACGCACGAGCAAAAAAGAAATGTAATGGTATTGCCGGTTTCTTCTTTCAGGTTACACCCAACATACTTTTTGCTGACAATCCCAGGAATCGAAACTACACTCTATTTACTACCTACTTAACTTCAACCTGAGTCCTAGCATGTTACCTATGAGCTATTTAGTTCTAAGTGAAGGTACATGCAAACAAAGCTAATACTGTTGTTCCTATATCGTTTACCTTGTTTACAGATGCGCTGAACATGGAAATGTTTTTATGTTCTTCGTTTTGTATTAGTGTTTCTCTCGTGGTTTTAAAGATTATTTTAATACCTATGTGAATTGCATAGCTTTGAAAATTTTAGGAGGTTGGTATAAAGTTGCGTATAAAATGGTCCTCCACTGTGTTAAAATCACATTCGATATTGATTTGAACTGACATTTAGCTCATGAATCAAACATAATTATGAGTTGCCATGAATATCATCCGAAAAATGATACTTCAACGGTCATTTTAATGTATGGCTTGACTAACTTTGGAAATTCAATTTATGTGAAACACTTGTCCATTAAAAGTGGGTTGTTGACTATGGTGACATGTTGCCTACTCACGTCACAAAAGAAACAAAATAGAATCGATCGATTTTCTTGTTTGATAATTAATAACACCCCATTGCATTACCAAAGTTGGAAAACTCATACATGAAAATGACCGCTAAAATCTCCTCTCTCTCGATTGATACTAATAGCAATTCATATGTCGGTCTGGTGAAACCACTAAAACTTTTATTGTGAAAGAAGGCTGTATTTCGGGGCCAAAGGTTCCCCCCCCCCTCGAAATCAGAAAAATAGGTTATTTTACCAAAAAGGTGCAAAAAATTGCAAAATATAACATGCAGTATTGTGCGTAAGGAGACCAGATTTGAAAAGTCAAAAATCAGTACAGCTCCGGTAAATGATCACATGTTTGAGGGGAATCAATGTCATGGAAACGGTATTTTCTATAATAAGGTTAGATCATATATCCAACTATAAACAAATCCTTCAGCAAATCCTTCAGCCAGGTGTAAATCAAAATGCCTGTATTTTAGCATTAGATGGATGAATTTTCATTCAAGTAAAATGCTACATTTTATTTAAACCTATCTGAAGAATTTGTTGATATATTGGTTATGACATAATAACCTTATTAGAGAAAATACCGTTTCCATGAGCATTGGGGGAATAATGCAAAAATGAGATTCAAGTGCGCCCGAGTGAGTGGTACCCATGATTTAAGGCTGTACATAAGGGCAAAGTGGGCGAAAACGCAAACATGAATTTAATTCTTTTTAGGATGATTTCGGCTTAAGATAGCTCAAAATTTTCTCGCTACAAGCGATAATGGACACTATTGTGTACTATATTTTGCCTTTCCCAAAATAAAATCCTAAATACGGCCTTGCCGTGGTTCATTTTGGGGTTAATAAATCAAATCAACCTAAAATGCAATAAAAAAGCTGCGTGAAACGTTGTGCAAATTTGTGCCCTTTTATAGCAAAATCATCTAGTTTTTGGAAATTTTGTATTAAATTCAGCAAAAGATTTAAATTATACATAAAATTATGTATAGGTATGTACATAATATTTCTGTCATGGCTAAAAATCAGTATATGTTTCAAAAATCATTTTATGTCTCAAAAATCAGTACATGTCTCAAAAATCTGTATATGTCTCAAATATCAGTACACGTTTCAAAAATCAGTACAAAATCAGTGATTTTATCTAGAGCAGAGTATAAAATCAAGTGAAGGGGGGAGGCGGCTTCAGGTTTTGCTTCATACAGAATGCACAACTTCACAATGCAAAACGAATTACATACTCACTGTAGGTTGTACAGCGAGTGCCTCGTAAGCCGTCACATAGGGCTTATAAAATTAGTAGGTTATGTTCATACAAAGGGTAAGTACTAGGAATCACAGCAAAATGACTTGTTCTCATAGACAAAATTTGTTTTCGAATTTTTAATAGGTTACCTATCCGTGTTAAAAGTTCTATGTGACGGGTTAACAAGGGCTCACTTTATGTATATAGGTATATAAAATTTTCTTTCATGACATTCTTCTACATTACACAGGAATCCAATATTTATACAATTTTCAGAACCGAAGATTTGCTTAATAATTGCATTAGAGGGCATTATAAATGGGGTGATATATTGTTTTATGGATTCAATTAAAAATATTTATTAGAGAATTTAAATATTATGCAATGAAGTTTAAGGAAGATCAGTTTATTAAAATTAATTAAACTTTATATCCATGAATAACAGCTGCCACAACGACATTGGATTGCAGTAAAAGTAGGATGACATTATTCGTATTGAGTTTTGTGATTTGATCCTGCAGAATAAACCCACTATATGATTTGTGAAGGATTCGTGTGACTTCTGTCAAGTATATCTTGTGTTGAAAACCCAACCTCTTTTTTATGACGAGTTAACCCATAAAGTTGTAGTCACTCGAAACCGCTGAAATTGTGTTGGGAATTCTCGTACGTTTCAAATAATCTACATTTTCGTCAGAACTCGTAATGAAACTTTTAGTGGGGTTATACAATACACCCTTTATTTTTGTATTATGTTAATTTTTTAAACGTAGCTAAATAATCGTCATTACCTGCTAAAATGTAAGCATCATTTCAATTGTTCCTTTGCAGACAGAATTTAGATACAAGAGAATCTTCTTCCTTTTTGCGAAACTAAATATTCCAATATATATTTTTAATGGCATGCACGCGGTAGCAAATTTTTTCATTCCACGGTTTTCATTTCTGTTGCCACAATTTTTCCAGGATTTGATCCAACTACAGGAAGAATGGTGTATAATTGAGGCGGCCCATAAAAGGAAGCACCACGTCAAAGCAAAATATAATGACAATCCCATTGTCAAAAATGCACCCGGTGGTCCTATATCATGGAATTTTCGAAGGCAACAATAATTGCAAAAGTATACTCCTCTTTTCAATAAAAATTGCAGTACGAACAAAAAATAGGCGTACACTTCATTGAACAATTTTATCAAAATCGAGGTAAGAGTGTACACATATCTAATGTGCTTTGGGCTTCTAAAATTTTGACGCGTTTTATATTTTCCTTTGTTGAGTCTGAAATATTAGAAATAGATATTATAACTTGTTTTTGTAGGAATCAGTGTAGTGTATTTATATATTTAACCAATTGTAATTGTTCAAGTGTTGATGTAATACATACCTAATTTCTTTTACAAGGAGGAAATATTCTTCCAACCAGAAAGATACAATGGCAATGTGAATCCATACGATTGCAAAATTTCCAAACGTAATCCATGCAAAAATAAGTCCACATAAAACGTAAGTCGCATAATACAAACCGTTTATATGTAAAGCTATAGCCCAATCAAAGAAAATTCCAAACGGGAAGCAACTCAGATGTGGTTTAACAAGGTACAATCCAAGAAAGCCGGACGGTAAAATGATCAGCAATGGCAAGCAGCACCAATTCAATGTTAGAATAATGGAATGCTTACTTTCAGGACGCAACAAGTAATCCGCTTTTGCATAAATATTAGAAATATATTTTATAAATATAATGGGAATATTTTGTTATATCAAATAAACGTTGTTTTAACAAAGAACATTAAATTTATATAAATTTTTTGACTGCTGATTATTAGCAACTTTGAAAATATCATGTAAATACCCAAATACCTTTCATTTCCTTGCTCAGTTCTATTGCCGAATTAATTATGAGCTGTATGGACCTTTTTTTAAAAAGTGTAACATTAGTTAAAACTAATACGCTGGATTCCGCAATCAGAAATATGAAGCAGAGAATTGACATTAGGATGTCCTTGTTGACAATTTGCTCGTAGAAGCCAATGGTGAACAGATATGAAGAATAACAAAATGGGAGGAAGTAAAATATCCACCACAACAAAGAGCGTAATTTGTTTTTTTGAATTAGCAACAACTTCTCCTCCGTTCTATCCCATTTGTAAGGAACACATCCAAGAAAAGTCGCCCATGTAAATACAACGGTTAAAAGGTTAATGGAATTTAATTTCAATGAGAATGCCATTTTACTTTTTAATGAAAAAAACAATTTAAAAAAATTCAAAAGTGAATCAACTTAAAGGATGTAACGGTGTTGTTGAATAGCACTCTTACAGTGATTCAAAAATACTGCAATGCGGATATTTTGAGTACACGTTTATAATATTGATTGCCTATTATATTTAGACTTACAGTTGGAGGTCGTATTAAATATTATTAGTAATTTTATTAAAATTTTAAAGATTACATATCGAAATATTTGGCAAAAAATTAGAGTTAAGGCTAGAATTAGAGGCATCCGCAACTTTCTTCCGTCATTATATTACTTCTAGCACTATATTTATTTTAATTGGTAGCAATAGGGTGATATGAAAAGTTGATAACATCATTCATTTTGTTTTGTTATTCCAATTTAAACCTTGCTAATTTGAATTCGAATGGCAATAACATTACCCAGTTCATTTTTAAAGTGAACTTCCAATATTTGTGTATATACCCCAACTATTGATTTTAATTCGAGGATTGTACAATGAACGTATATTGAAAATACATTAGTCATATATTTGTGAACTGCACATGCATTGGTAATAAATAATATACGCCTCTATAATTGAAACCTAGGAAAAAAATACCATAAGGAACTTTTATTATTATACAGCGTGATCAGTCTACACTGCAATATGGAAAATACATGGGCTGGAGAAATCCTTAGTGTGACCTGTCTAAAGGAGGTCACAGGTCATTTTGAAATAAACTACTGTATATATCTTGTAGAGAATCTTTTGACGAATTTAATGAGCGATGAAGACATAATACGCTTACACAAAATTATGCGCGCCTAAAGTGCTTTGGCGCAAAATTTAAAGCGTTGTGCTATGATATTGAAAATGGGCTTTTCATTCTTTTAAATTAACTCTAAAGATCGTTCTCTCAAAATTTTAATTTTGGAATTTTAAGTGGTTAAATAAATAAATATGTTTTTTTTAAATTTTTTACCCACTTTAAATTCGAAATTTAAAATTTTGAGAGAACCATGTTTAGAGTTAATTTTATAGAATATTTGAACATACTTTCAAACTCATAACACCACTCGCTGTTTAAAAGCAATACATAAAGATCCTGCCATTTAAAAGTTAGAAAGCGAAATTTTTCAGCAATTGGTGTGGTAGTTACTTTCAAGCAACTGCTATACAAATTACAATTAGTGCCTAATGTAATCTAACAGAAGAAACATAACTGTAATAAACTATTACAAATAGATGTAATAAAGTAGCGACAAGATGCTATTTCTAACAAAAATCTGACGAAAAAATCATATTGATTCTTAAAAAGCTGTATTGGTGCAAAGTGCTTGGTAATATTTTGTATAGTATATTTGCCAGAACTATTCCAAGAAACCCTTGAGGTTTTCGCGCCAGTTGTATGAA
>JAQFYB010005728.1:0-13498 GCA_034694085.1 Pogonognathellus longicornis | reverse complement strand
CCCATACATGTCCCAAATGAAAAAAATTGCCTTATTTAATGTGATGTTAAATTAAGACCGATTTCATTAAAGGTGACCTTTGTACAGCTTCCGAGAATTATTTTTTTGGTTGTGCTTATGCAATACTTTTAGTACGTGAACATACTGTTTTATCTTTATAATCTTATGTAAATGTTAACAGATTTTTTTACCAATAGTACTTTCGGACATTTGCCCCTTACATGACATGTCGATTTAGCTTACAATGTTTTGTTTTGAGGTCATTCCAGCGACTTTTTCAATAAACTCCGAATTTAGGACTTTCACCGGGTAGCTTTGGGGAGGGCTAGTTAGCACTAATAATAGTCACTGACTTTTTTTTCTTTTTGGAACTCAACCTATTGTATATGGAGCTTCCTCCAATGGGGGTTTCAAGTTTCTGAAAGTGTTTGCGTGGATATAATCACTCATAACTACTTTGGAAACGTTTTTTATTACCTCCTCCGCTTTAGGGGCGGGTGTACCCGGCATTTTTGAATTACCGGTTTTGAAATTTTTACACAGTAAACTTAATGGTTTGGTCCACTAGTACTGATAATTTCGTCTCTCCTCTACGTTTCCTTACTTGCCTAAGCCAAGGTGGAAAAAGTCTAAAACAACTGTAAATGACCCTGTATACTGAGTCAATCCAGTCTGCGAAAACTGTTTTTTAATTTGCATATCTATTAAAAATCTGCTCAAATACAATTACGTGCTAAACTATTTACACTTTTCTTAAAGGTAGAAGGTAGTTAAGTTAAGTAGTATACCTATCTATACCCATATTTATATTACATGATATATATTGACCCATTAATACAGGAAACTCGAAACTCTCCCGTTTTTCTCCCCAAAATGGGGAAGGTGGCATATGATGTATATATATCAAATAATGGCCTAGCACTGCTTCTTTCGAAATTTCGAATGGTGATAATACCACTTTTCTATGTTTTGTACTTAGGGATTCATCTGCGTTTGAATGAACCCACTTTTACGATTTTTATGCAAATATTGTCTGACTATTTTAAAATCAGGCGACGCCCCCTTGGGGACCTGGAATTCCGGGTTTGGTGTATGCAATCCTTTTTGGGGAGCTTGGCAAATTGATGGTTTGTTTTTTTTGGAAAATACCCCTGAAAAATTCCCCTGGAAAATCGAAAAACCGTATTCAGACAACATTTTCATGGAAAACCGTCATCGTAAAACTGGATTTATTCAAATCCCGATATATCCGACAGTACAAAACATAAAAAGATGTTATTATCACCATTCAAAATATGCAGTGCCATATAAATACATCATATGCCACCTTTCCCATTGAGGAGAAAAAAGGGATAGTTTCTTCCATTGATGGGTCAGGGTCACCATGTATAATAATAACATATAACATAAGGCTAATAAGAATAAGGCAGGTATATTATGACGTAAATTGAGCTGAAGGTTGTAGATAGTTGAGTAGGTAAGTTAAGTAGGTAAGTTAAGTAGGTAAGTACTACTAAAGCATTAAATTGTAATAGTTGATAGTATTTAGTACATAGTTAGTGTTTATATATATATAATTTCAATTAGTTTGTATATTTCAAGATCTTAAATTCCAACAATTATCTTGGTGAAAGTCTGAAATTGTTTGATGTTTAATTAAAAGGTGAAAAGAAAATTCTCACATGATATACAGAGTTCCATCCAAGCTGCGTATCAATACTGTCCACTTCTTTCTTTATTAGTCTAAAATGTTCTTCCATAGTGTTAATGCTCTTTTCACTTCCTATCCTTTTTCAGCTTCCTTCTCAACGAAAATCGTGCTGCTGTTCTCCAGATGATCCGTATATTATATCACACTATCAAGGTGCATGAATGCAGAGATTCTTCTTTAACTCCAGGAAATTAATAAATAATTGCTTCTCACTTCAAACGAATTTTAATGTAGGAAGCTTTAAGTGACGATGCTTGTGTGTTTGATGTGTTCTTGGAAATAGAAACTGCAATATTAAAAAGAACAGTACAATTAATTTTAATATTTTCCATCTTACAAATAAAAAATAAACGTGAAGCCAATAAGCATGAGTTAATTTCAATCATATATGAAAAAAAACATGTCTTCTGTGACAAACAAACGTATATTATTCACAAGAATCAAATGACACATTATTGACATTATACTTGTACTATGCCAAACTTCCCAATTGATCCAAGATGTAACAATGATGATTGTCAAATACGAGCGAATGACGCAATTGACTGATTGACTCAACTGTTTTTTAATTTAAATACATCGATCTTAGTAATCAAGCCCCTCCCCCGCCTGCCTAGAAGGCGGGGTTTTGGGGGAAATAAAATTAGACATTCCAGTTTGGGGAAATGGAAACGCGTTGTAAGGCTTGAGAATTCTATCCCAATCAAAACAAGGTACAGCTACAGTGCATAAACCATGAAAATAAGTAGCTCTGCTTCTAAATTCTGTTTTGAATTTGACATTCATAAAAATTGGTATAATGTAACAAATTAAATGAACCATCTATACTTGGTACGACTTTGTGTGTTTGATGAAATAACTATTATAACTCTAGGTATAACTATACCAAACAGGTTTTGGTTTTACTTCGTTTAAATACTCACAATGGTCACAAAATTTATTAGTCCGGTAAATTGAATCTGGTATATAGACAGAGACACCAAGATATTATTTCTGAAAATATTGGCCCATATACTAGCATGTATAATGAAAGCCAAGTAATTGTTTCTACTTTTTTAAACTGGACTCTTATGTTAAAATAGTGAAATTGATTACAAAATAAATAATTTTGCTTCAAATACTTATAATTGTGACAACATCATATTTTTGATATTGTGCATTGTACGGACCCCTCACAATACACCACATTATTAAATAATTTAAAATTAAAAAATAATTTATTGATCAATTAAGTATACTGTCTGTATTGGAGCGGAGAAGTGATTCTTTAACTTTCAAAGTAGTAGCAATTATATCATATCCTTCTACGTGACACTGTGACAGTGTCGCACTTGACAAACTGCCTACTCAATGGGCACTGAGCCATATTAGCCATATTATTGCTAGTATAGGCACGCCACTAACGTCACTAACCTCATCCTAAAGTAGCAAAACAGTACTAAATATAAAAGAGTAAAATGTGTATAGTCTGCACAGTTTAGAATAGAATTACATTACTAATAGCTAATAGCAATTACCTATTTTCTTTAGTGTAATATACCTAATATCAAAAACCAAATAAAAATTATAATAATTCAATCATGATTTTTACATGAACGATCTACCCTTTCTGTTACTACCACAAAAACCACAATAAAAATTATAGTAGACATGACATCGCATATTGCCTAGATATGAATGAATGGAGGGAGATTGGTAATAATTAGCAATTCTCCCTTATTTAACTACCGATCCTCAATTAATTGATGGCGATGGTTATTGTTATTAACTAGTCATCGATAACTGTATGCTCAAACTCTCAAAGTTTTTCAATATTCTCATTAATAAACTGACACGACCGAAGAATTAAATATTCAAAACACCGATTAAAAGTATAATTTTTCAAATGACAGAACACGCAAAATAATTAAATAATATTATTTTTCAGGTAAATAGCCAGGGAAAGATTGACATATATTTTTTTACACCTACCACCTACTGTAAATGTGACAGCAAAAAACGAGCTTATAGGAAACAACATTTGATTTGATAATTAAATAATTAACAAAATGCTAAATAAATAGCTAAATCAACTGACTAAACTTTGTTTCAGCAATCAACAATACGAATAAGCACATACGCAAAACTGACTAACTTTGACATGTACGTCACATTAATTACAAGCATCAGCTTTTGGCTATAGCTGATAGTCAACAGTCAAGAACAAATGACAAATATCATAGTGGTCAGTTATACGGATTACGGATAGAGACAAAACGTCAATGTACAAATGATAAACAGTGACACACAAACAGCTGACAGCAAAAACAACAAATATTATCGTTAAAAACTGAATAAAATCATATAATACAATAATGAAATTAACTTACGTGTCTTTTATCGGACCATTAACTCGTGCAATCTTGAATTTACAATCGATGCGACTTTTTGTACAAACGGTTAAGAAGATGTTTATTAAGGTTGTAGAAGGTAAGCTGTAAGCAGACAGACAGACAGCAGAAGGATTTCCAATTAAGATTTTATTTAATACATAATTGTTCAAAATGTGACACTCAACAACACTTCACTTTTTATTATTCAAACTCATATGATATTCAATATTATGCAGTTGCAGATGATGGTGACAATCAACAATACGAATCAGGATGTGGATGTTAGATTATTTATTTAAAACTCAAAATTCCGAAGTGTGTTGTTAAAGTGTAAAGCGGCTGATTAAAGTGCTGTCAACTGTGTATTTACACCACATAAATCTAACACTTAATTTTAAATCTAAAAAACACATCACACAAAACTATTTGATTTAACAATTAAGAGTTTTTAATTTTGATTTACAGCAAACACTTCATGCCACTCTGTTCTGTAGTCCCTGTTCATAATACTTCCTATTCACTAATGCTGTAAATAGAAAACACACAACACACAACTTCTTCACAGAATGATGTTACATACACTCCATACTACGAACTACCCCGATATCAAATGCCACATTATATGCCCGTACCAACCAATTACACCTATATATAACTCACCACAACTTTACAGAATGTCCCCTAATACACCCGACAACAAGGTCTTGTCCATATTCAAAACAAAAGACGGGTCGGTAGCTTTAGCAATTTTAATCACTGGCGTAGCCAGGGGAGAAATTCCCCCCAGAAATCAGGAGAAAAGAGGTTATTTTACTAAAAACGTACATAAAATCGTAAAATTTGCCACACTACGCATGAATTTTATGAATTTTATGTTCATTTTTGAACAAATTTTCGCAAGTTATGTGCCTCCCTACCGAAACCAAATCCTATTCCAAACCCTCCGCCTCCAACCTTGTTAAATTTCAATTTACACACTGGATAACAATGCTTTAACTCAGAAAAGAGGTGTGCTTACCATAAAAGTGCAAAATATCGAAAAAAAATTCGTGCTGCGCGTGATAATTATGCATTTTGTGTTGATTTTGGCTCAAATATTTCGTGCTACGCTATATTTATAATTTATTTGTAAATTATATTTGCATTTTTTTCGTCCTCGAAATCGATTTCTGTATATAGCGGGGCTAAAAAAAACTTGGAAAATGTTCGATCCGATAACTCATTTGACTGACCCCCCCCCCCTCCCCCCTGTGAAAAATTCTATATCCGCCACTTTCACCAATAAAGCGCTCTACATCACAACAATTTTCGCACCTCGCCCAAATTAGATACTTTTTAGATTGATTTTTGCTCAATTTAGCTCTATTTTTTCGTGCTACGCGCGATAATTGTCCTTATAATAACATTTGATGATGGTGTCTTCCGTTAAACTTAAAAGCTTACAAAACGTAATTACAGCGTGTAGGAAGATTTTAATTAGTAATGATTAATAAATGATATGTAAAAATATAAAGGCCCGGCCGGATTAACTAAAAATAAATATTCTAGACTTTATGTTAATCCTTCGGCTTGCAAGAAGATTAAATGTCATTTGTGACACAGGAGACAGATACCGTATGCGTATTCAATATTAATTTGTTAGTTCGCTGAAATGTCGGATATTTAGTACACTGATATCGGGTGGTGAATGTGTTCAATGCCCGTACTATAATATTCTTGTCATATAGGTATACAATACATTATTTCTTAGACTATATTCTGCACTAAGGCTGTGCTACGACTGTGCTTTGTGAATTCTGGGAGTGAGACTGAGTGATTCAGCCTTCAAAAGAAAATATAAAATGTTATTTCACCCGAATTTGATTTTTAAAGTGGTAAACATTGACTGATAAAACTGCGCCAGGATTTAACTTTATCCGGTCGCTCAGATATCAGATGAAGTCAGTTCGATAATCCAAAAAAGAAAATTAAATGTCAAAAAAGTGATTTGAAAGTGAAATGGTTAAAAATTAATTGTAGGTGTGCATCGTTTGCATCGTTGACGTTTTCAAGCTTCAGTTTCCCCGAAACTGGTTAAATCAACATCAAACCCAAGCACAAGACAAGTCATTATTCATTTAACCTCAACCTCACTATTTTGCTTCTTCGTTTGTCGTTGGTAAATTATTGATATATTATATAATCAATATTATATCATTTAGATTTATTAAAAATCTAAATGTAAATACTAAAGGTGAATGACAAATGGTCAAACTGATCAATAAAGTTAAGTCATCAGTGAAAGATATTTCAAACAGAGGGGCTTCAGATTGGGACAGGGTGACACTGTTGACTGTGGCGCAGCCACCCAACACCCACAGAGTACAATATATTTTAGTAGGTTTTGTACATTTGTGCCGAAAAACTATGTATTTTTATTATTTATATTTATCGTTTCATTTTGGTGAGAACTGAGAACTATACGGTTCAGATCAGACAAATCGTATATTGTACATATACCATATACTTTGTCTCCAAAAGTTGAAAAAAGCCAATAGCTAAACCACCCACCATACACCCCAAACGGAGGTAATCAACAGCATAGAATAGAGGCGAAGCTTTTCAAATGTCGTTTTGTAGACAAAAAAATTAAAGAGATGAAGCCAAACGTCCAATTATATGTGAAATATTTATATTCAAAATATTCAAATAAAATTTCATAGTATATTTATTACGACGATTAAATTAAAATAGCTGCTCTAATTAATTTAAAAAGGTCGAAAAATGTTTTCTGATCCGTAATAATTGTTAATAATTATTGTCACAACCGCAAGTAACGTACTGAAAAAAGTTTTCTTAATGTAATTAAGATTTAAAGTAACATTGAAATTATTTGAATCAAGATTTGTGCTAACATAAAGTTTTTAATTAAATATATAACAGAAAAAAATGTATTACATCAATCAAGAAAAATTAGGTAGTTTAGAAACAATCTATAATTTACAGAGCTTAAAATAAACATTACTTTTTTATAATAGTGGCTGTGGTAATTATTTGACTACTCCTCTATATATTTTTTGGGAAATCGCGAATTACTGTGTTTTTTATGATTACATGATAATGATTCTTCTACTTTTTAATTGCAGGTCGTTAACGTATGTTTTTTCATTGAGTCCTACCTATATAAAAATTGGGGTTGAGCTGATAGAATACATCATAATCGTCTAACCAACAAACAAGAACACCTTTCTAGTTTCTATACTTCGCTCCCTGCTATTACAATGGCTGGAATCGTCTGCAAGAGTGTGCGGATGTGTGGTTGCGTACGATATATTTCAAGACAAAAGTTGCCAAACAATGTTACTTTGCAATCGCTTGAACTAAATCTGCTGTTAAAAAGAAATTTCACCTTTAACAAGTTTTCAAGACTAATGCAAGCTCAACCAAACACGAAGGAATCGATAGGGGCGAATAAATATGACAAACCACAAACCATAATATCCAAAAATGTTGTTCAAGAAGATGATGAAGAACCTGGTGTTGTCTACTTAGGAACATTAACAAATCAAATCAAACACATTAAAATATTTTCATTGTCAACAACAGCAATGGGTATGTGTATGCAGCCTATGTTATACGCACAAGCTGGGGATGTATCCATGTTGGCTAATTTTGCGATATTTTCGATGGTTGGATTCTTTACTTACGTAACACCGTTTCTTATTCATAGCATAGCCAAGAAATATGTTTGTGAAATGAGTTACGATCCTACAAACAAATCTTACACCTCCACTACATACACCTTCTTCCTCCAAAAAAAGCTGGTAACTAATTCTATTAGCTTTCACTTTCACTACTATTAGGTTACATTCATAAATAGTATCCACAGTAAGACTCCGAATTAAATCGAAAAGTCTACATTGACTTTAGCTAATTTCATTATCGTGACTATAGGCAGAAAATAATAGAACATTTGTTTATTAAATGATTATTCAGTAGTACAGTAATAATTGCTAAATTAGTGGAAACATAATATAATATGCTACAATACAAACACAAATGTTTTTCCTAGAACCTATCTATAACTGCAGCAAGTACTGTAACAGCCAGACAACATTATCATCTAATTTGGAAGTAAAATTAATAAAACATATTGTTTGTATGTTTCAGTTGACTTTTCAAGCCGAAAATGTTGAAGTTCCAGATGTTCCTGGTCCGTTTACATCATTTATTATTAAAACTCCTGATGGCAAGAGGACGCCTTTGTTTGTAGCACCTAATACTTTCACTAAACCTTACCATTACGGAAAGCTAATGGGTTATGACAAGCCTATTAATTTACACTTAAATTCCGAAACTCTAGAAGAAGAGATAGCTAAACGAATTAAAGCAAACAAAAAAGTTAAAATATAAGTTAAGCATTAAAAAAGTAATTGTTAATATGCTTAGAATTTGCTTGAAATGTGATGAATAAAGAGCATTTAGATAGTGTTTTTACGTAATATTTTACTTTTTAAGTTATCTTTTTGTTTCTAAGTAAAATTCATATCTTACTTCTCTATCTGTCATCTACTTCAATTTCACGAACACCAAACATGAATTTTAGTTAGGTTTTTACAAAAAAACATTTGTTTAGTTTTAGTTACTTTTCAGATAATCATATCTATGATCACAATGATCAGTTTTATTGATCGTGTTCGAGCAATCCAATGTTCAATTAAGAAACACATTAAAAACAATTTTTAATATATAAGTATAGTATAAATGTATAGGTATAATATATACCTATACTACAATACATGTATGTAATTGCAGGATGCTTGTAAGTTGTAATTATGTATGTATGTGCATACAAATAATATTTTGCCAAAACTTGTTTCCGCTTCGCAGACACTGTAAATGTTTAGGCTTAGGCAGACCTCGGTAACTTAAAGAAGGAGCTATAAGTGTGGTTATGGACAGATGTATTTGTATAACAATTACCCAAGGTGGCAACTAACATTGTGTACACCAAGCATACTCATCAAACATAAGCACTACCAATTTGCAACCTCGGCATAGTGCAGTTTACGTTGACGTAGTACATATTTGCATATTTTTCGTTTCCCATCTAATGCTCGATAAATACAGTTTCATTATCACTGCAGCTATCAATTACCTGATTATTACTCAGCAAGTCTAGCATACATTTGCACCGTCGTGGTTTAGGTCTATTGTTTAGAATTTAAGGAGAAAGTGACTTTTCAGATTATATACGAAGTGTTATAATACGTAGGTGTATGTAGGAGAAAAACATATTTTTCAAAGATGGTAGCGATACCAAATATTCGTTAATAATCGTATATCGTACCTCACCCACACGATTACTCCCGAACTGCCATGATGTCATGAATAATAGAATGAAATCTGTATCTCTGTCTGCATGAGTAATCAAAATAATACATACCTATAGCGTTTTTAAAATTGTAATTACAATAAATAATCGTATCATAAATGCTCATTAGAAATGCCTTTATGTATGTTTTAATTTAACTGATTCTAAGATGTTTAGCTAAGTTATAATTTTTAGTATCATAAAAGGATACACTGTAAATAAAATTATCTGTTTTTGTGTTTGACTCATTTATTAAAATAGATTGCTCACTTTCGGGTTGAGTACATAGTTGTTTTAAGTATGTATGTATGTGCAGCTACTATCTGTACTCCCTCTAAACATTTTGTATGTATGCGAAGAGGCACCTTGCCGTAATACAGTACAGTAGTCATGAAATCGTGATATTATACCATAATTTCTATATTTGTGATTTTAAGCTTCGATGCTATCGTTTTGTTATTTTTACTCCTGCAGTATCCAGTAGCATGGAATTGTCGTATGAAGATAAGGAAAATTAATGAGAGAGGAAAAGTTTAATCAGCACATCTTTTATCAAAACACTTGAATTAACTGATGGACACGACTAACACGACTTCACTCGAATATGAATCTAATTGGCAAACAAGTAAAATAATGGGTTGTTATAAGTATTTATAACGTTTACTAATGTTGTAGAGGTGTGTGTAGGACATTTTGCAGAAAAATAAGATTGGAAACAGCCTGTCAAATCAAATGACAAACCTCATAATTATAATGACGAAATTATCATAATCCATATTTATTTTAACATGTCCCAATAAATTGCATAAAGTACCTGTTTTTATCATAACATTCATAACACATTATTCGGGCCTTGTTTCATGTCAATCAGATACAGTGTCGTAGCTAAACTTACACGTTTACAACAAAACGCATTTCAGATTTGCATTCCCCGGTAATAATTCTTTTCTATTTACGCTTTAAATTCCTTTGTCAAGTATTTTTAGGTACAAATATTTTGCTGCATGTAATTTGATTGATTCCTGTCAAGTATTAAAATGGATTACTTACTGAAGCCTTTGTCGAATCAATTAAAACGCAAATACATCATAATCATGTCAACCTTTGCAAAAGAGCCCTACAATATCTACAACATTGTTGATCATCAAGCTCCTATGGTAAAAAATGTGATTAGAATTGTTTTTACGGCCCTGGAGTTGATAAACCAAATGAACCACTTGTCTTTTCTAATCATGGCAATCTGACACCTATATAAGCTAAGAGCACCTAAAGGAATTCACCAGCCTACAAAATGAAGCTTTTAATTCTGCTGTGCCTCTTGCCATTGGCCTATTGTTGGCCATACGGTGAAACCCAAGTTCGTGGTGTCAATATCGGCTCCTGGGTAATTTTGGAGAAGTGGATGACACCAAGTGTCTTTGAAGGCACCAACGCAAACGACGAATATCAATTAGTCAGGTAAGTATCGACTCACGACATAGGTTGTAATTGCAACTACAAGTCTCATTATTTTAAATATTTGCATATCACTAAATTATTTTTTTCTAACTACTTTTTTCTCATATATTACAGAGCTTTGGGATACCAGCAAGCTGAGCAAAGATTGAGACGTCATTGGGAGACCTGGTTTACCGAAAACGATGTCATTACTTTGAAAAATGCAGGAATTAACCATCTCCGTATTCCAATCGGTTATTGGGCTTTCGACATCAGAGAAGGCGAACCTTGGGTCAGAGGATCATGGGATTTCGTCATGAGAGCTTGCGGTTGGGCCAAGACTCACGGACTTCAAGTCATGATTGATCTTCACGGTGCACCCGGATCCCAAGTAAGTCTTACGAACTTGTGAATAATATTGTCTCAAGTATTTTTGTGTATGATGACAATGATGAGGGTGAGATTTGCTTACTACTATTATTTTCATGTAGAATGGAAACGATCACAGTGGTCAATCTGGAAATGCCAACTGGTACTACAGCGATGACAATATCGACCGAACCATCAACGTCCTTGGACAAATTGCCCGCGTTGCCAACCAGTCAGAATGGCGTAACACCATCAGCATTATTCAATTGTTGAATGAACCTGTGCTTTGGGACGATTACGGTTACAGGCTTTACCGTCTCCAAGAATTCACTCGCCGTGCGTATGATGAAGTTCGTCGTTACAATGATCTTGCTGTGATTGCAGTTCACGATGCTTTCATTGATCTTACCAACTGGTATTACTTGCGTGATGATTCTCATTTCTTCTGGGTCATGTTGGACACCCATTTGTATCAAGTTTTTAGCCCCGAATGGGCCAATCTTTCTTGTGAAGAGCATGCTCGTCTACCATGCAGAGCCTGGCAGTCCCTTCCAGCAGCAAATAACAAATTATGGACTGTTGTCGGTGAATGGTCTTTGGCTACTCCAAATCCTTGCAATAACCAACGCGACTTTGCTAAACATCAAATCGGAGTTTATGAGAGAGCCTCTGGATGGTTCATGTGGAGCTTTAAGCATGAAGTGGGATGGCAAGAATGGAGTTTCTTGGATTCTCACAGAAACGGATGGATCAACTTACAACAAGATAACACCGTATATTGCTAAACAATTTAATATCGAATTCTAAAATTATTTTAATATTGAAAATCCTCAATCTTTACATTCATGTAAATAAAAGAACTCTCGTATTATATACAAAACGTCATTTTTTGAAATTGCAAAACTGCACCTATCATATCACCATACTTCATGTAGATTCATAGCTAGCTAGTAGCTACATGTGAGAAATCTAGCTGAGTCAGTCAATATACAAAAAGAAAAACTAAACACACTTATTACCATTTTGACTTCATATATCAAAATTATGTTGAATAAGCACAATAATGTGATTAAGGCTGACTGTACACCGTCCATATTGGAAACTTTCTCATTTCTCCATTCTCTCTGTGTTTTAACATACCATTTTCTATGATTTTTCTCTATGTCTCATAACATCCCATATATTTGAGCCTGAAAATCTTTGTGCGACGAGAACTCAATTTTGAAAAAGTTTGAAAGAGTTGATAAAAAAGAGGAGAAAATTCTGAAGGGCACCTGAAGGCCCTTTTAGCAACTATGATCGCATACGTGGGTCTAAAAAATCACGTTTCTTAATTCTCCACGTATTTCCCCACACTTTTAAAAATGAAATTACTACCATTAAAATTTCGAAAATTCGAATTATAACTTTCAAGTGCCCTGAATTGAACCCTTGTCCTTCCAAATATTGCTGCCATTTCCCCTCAAATGTCCCCTAAAAGCTTCAGTTAGCTCAAATAAACCTACATACCCCACCTTAAGCACTAGAATGCGATATTTGAAGGGGATGTAGGGGTGATGATGAATCCACACCTGCTGAACTGTTTTTGGAATCGTGAGAGTAACTAGGCAAAAGTTTTTTTCAAGTGCCTATGTAGATTTAGATAAGTAAGGTTGTTTTAATCAACATAGTATGTACTAAGTACTATGTACCTGTATAAAAATGAACTTAATGGTTTACACTAAATGTAATACGGTAATGTACAAGTCCTTTCAGTGGGTTAGTTTGGCAATCATAATTATGTTTTATCCTGATTCTTGAGTTCACTCATTGTATTGTCATTCATGAGACATTGAGACATTATTATTATGTCTTGTATATTATATCTATAGATAGATATATTCGAGAGTCGACAGTCGAGACCTGCATGGATAATAGATTGTTATGACGTACGTTTCGGACTTACTGGAGTTTGGGATGCATACTTCAGAGACAAACTTAGGGGACTCTCAACCTTCAAAACTCAGAAGACATAAAAAGTGCCGACGTAATCTGTGGGCGATCGTCTTGAGGTTGGTCTTGTGATTGCAGTAATTAGAAAATGGGATGATAATAATATAAGAATAAGAATAGCATAATTTATACTTACTGACATAATATATATATAGAATTGGTGCGCTTGTAAATTAGTCGTGCAAACTTTAAGGCTGGTGTGGATGATGACCGTTAATTTTACCAGAAAAGCAATAACAAATCCAATTAATCCAATATCTCTTA
>JAQFYB010005727.1:0-13498 GCA_034694085.1 Pogonognathellus longicornis | reverse complement strand
CAACCCCGAATTAACCCCTTGGTCCAACCCCGAATTAACCCCTTGGTCCAACCCCGAATTAACCCCTTGGTCCAACCCCGAATTAACCCCTTGGTCCAACCGGCCCACCAGGATTGTCGGTTGGACCAAAAAAATTGTTTTAAATGAAGTTATGGCATTCATACATTTTAACATATAAAATTACTACCATTAATTAAATATGTCTTTAGGAATGAGCTTTAAATGTTACAAGTAAAAAAAATATTTTAATACCCTATTGGGGAGACATGAAAATTAATTTAGAAAATGATCCAACCGCACCACTTTTCCCCTACTCGCCTATGCCATGACGCCATCGCCGATGTCCAACTTGTGTTTGTGCTTTACTTAAACCAAAATGACAAGTTATATATATAAATTTTTAATAATACCAGACACTTTTGGCAGTTGTACCATGCTTTAGTAACCAAATGCTTTTATTGTTAATTTTATTACTCATTTAATTGCTCTTGATGATCGTTTGATTGCCCGTAATGTTCATTTAATTGCTCGTGATGCTCATTTTACCACTCACTTTAATGTGCACGATACTGACATGGTTTACTTTTTAAGGCTCTAATTATTTATTCTTATGTGCGTGAAATTATAAATGCAATGTTACTCAGGCTAAAAGATTATGATCTATAGGACACCGGAGGATTAAGTTCCGAAAATATCCATCGTCTGCACACGCAGAGAAAAAGCATTCAACTAACTAAAGCCATCTTAGCCAACAATACGATTTCAGCCCCATTTACACTGATACACTGACCAGTAATAAGTAATTAAAGGCCCGCGTAGCGAGCCTGTAGTACTAGTGTATAATAAATTTGTGGATCATTTGCCTTTATTCGATCTCTCCGTAATATATAGGGCTATGTTTTTTGTGTGTGTTATTTATGTTCCGTATTAACACTCTAGTGTGTGATTTTCATGACTATCTTTGTCATTGGTTTATAGTGTAATGATATTTAAAGCAAACAACAGCATTAATGAATCGCTCTTTTACAAAACGAATATACCTAAGCTGGTTCTGCTGGATCAATGGTAAAATATAACAATTGTTATATCGAAATTATCAGTGTCTATAATGGACACTGGACACAAGGTGCATAATTATTAATACTAAAAATGCAACTAAATATTATCTGCAACTACGAATAATTTTCACCTTGAAATTCTCTCTCCTGACTGATGATTTGTTACACTTGACTTCATGTGTGAAACGACGGAGTTTCATTTTCGGAAGCACAATGGTGAGATATTTTGCTATCGCCGTCACGGGATTATACTATATCGAGAAAGATTGACGGTAAATGATCTTTTCGGAGCATACCATACCATTAGTATTATGTAGACTTACTAAGTACAGTATACCGTTTACGGTTGGTTTGGATAGCTTAGTGGGCATTGGCAAATTGGCAATCAATCAGGCCAGCGTTTAGGTTTGCAGTCATAGCCGACCTACAGTCTTCCGCCCAACTATGTCATATTGCACCCAACTTTGATCCTGTTTGCGGTTCAATGCGGGTCCAAAACCATATATGAAATGTAGAAGGGACCTGTCTCTTTAAGAAAATGTAAATATTTCCACATAGGTTACTCGATGATTTTTACATGCAAAGTCAAATATCTAATTTGAGCGTTCAGTAGGCATTTATATTATATGTCTGTGATACCCAAGGGCACTGTCGATATGCAATGGCTTGGTAGGCTATATGAGTAGGTCGAAAAACCCGGACACGTAGGGCCGCGTGATGCCTATAAGACTATAGTTATACGGTTGCACGCATAGCCCGGCGCAACATTGTGCACACACACTAGCAACACACTACACTCTGAGTGGACCGATACACGCACACTACCAACACACCACACTCTGATTGGACCAACACACACACACTACTAACACACCACACTAAGAGTGTACTAATACACACGCACTACCAACACACTACACTATGAGTGCACAATATCACACACACTACCATCACACCACACTATGAGTTCACTATCACACACACACTACCAACACACCACACTAAGGGTGGACCAACACACACACACTACCAACACACCACACTATGAGTGGATTAACACACACACTACCAACACACCACACTATGAGTGGATTAACACACACACTACCAACACACCACACTATGAGTACATTAATACACACACAAAACTGAAAAAAAACTTTTTTGTGGTTTAGTCAATTAAAAGGAACTTAAATTAACAAGGCACTCATAATACAGTTAATCAGTGTCAACTGTAAAAAATGATGTAAAAATGTGAGAAACACACGGTCATAGCGAAGAAGAGGGAAACAGAATCCATAAGTGTCCTCGCATACATTTTTATATTATATTTTAATAGCATTTGGTCCACTCTATATATACTCTACTCTAATTGTATGCTTAGTTGTCGAGCTAATAAAAATCTGTGCGACTTTTTTTAAATAATTTCACTACCAAACATTCATTGGGTGTGTAAAAGTCGACACACTAATGCCACACTAATTTGGGATACGCCAGGCAACACACTAATGCCACACTAAGTTTATGATACACCAGCGGACACACTAATGCCACACTCATTTTGTGGTACACTAGTCGACACAAAATGTCAACACACTCAAACCACACTAAAAGTTTGTGGAGGTTCAGCCAACACACTAACATCACACTAAAAGTTTGTGGAGGTTAAGTCAACACACTTACACTACACTAAAAGTTTATGGTGGTTAAGCACACACACTCACACCACACTAAAAGTATATGGTGGTTCAGCACACACACTCACACCACACTAAAATTTGTAGTGGTTCAGCCAACACACTCACACCACACTAATAGTATTTGGTGGTTCAGCCAACACACTCACACCACACTAATAGTATTTGGTGGTTCAGCCAACACACTCACACCCCACTTAAACTACATTTTTAGTGGGGTGGTCACACACACTTGCACACTCACACTAATATAAGTGGGTGTGCGCCGGGCTATGGTTGCACGGAGTGTCCGCCCCGTTTGAGAGACAATGTTCAAAGAAAAATGAAGCACTTCCTATATAAAGATGGGGCAGACTGTTGTATCCCGATTAGGATTCTATAAACGGTTTATAAACAAGTGTTTTTTTTGGTATATAATATTCATTTATACCTACGTTATATGTAGATGAATGTACAATGAGAGCTCATCAAGGCAATTTGCTAAAAGAATAGGAGCAAATCATTTCAAAGCCTTCAAAACTTGTTTTCTTCGTTTGTGAAGAATCTATTAAAAATACATGAAGCAAACTCATACCCCATTTATTTAATGTATTATTTTCAAGCGATTAAATTTAAGTAGTGGTATGATAAAGTCTACTTAAGTAATATTACGGCCATTCCATTATGTTTTAATTGCATGTATTCAAAGTAAATATTTTATACTTTATTAGAAACGGTTTAATGGAAATTATTGTATAGTGGTAATATCAACTAATGGTAGAATGTGTGAATATCATTGATTTCGGGTGTATTATTGTAGAATGATTAAATATCGTTGATTTTGGGTGTAATGGGTAGTATTATAATACGCCAATTTCAATTGAATATATTATATACCTAAGTGAAAATAAAATAGAAGCGGGATTTAACGTTTTCAATAGGAATTTATTTGACTTTTTTTTATAAGAAAGACAATTTGCTCATTCAATTGAATCGAAACTCACGAGCTTCATTTTAATCCATTTATTGTGTTGGTAAATAAGTACAGACAGACAAATCTATAATGAACTTAAATTTTACTGCGTCAGTATTTTAAGACCTAAATCAAACATTAGACAGTCTAATGAATCCGACGGGTCGGCAGGTTGTTTAAAAATTCCATTGAAGAAGTGAAAAATACATTTCTGAAAAAAAATCTACTGAGTGCAAATTTCAACTTGTGTGCATATTAAAACTTTGTTCTTATAGTGAGTAGTACACCAGTTCATATCATATTTCAAACGAATGTGCTAAACCGATTAAACATAATACTTCATTTTAAGCGAAAATAAGCTCAAGGTGAATGAATTTTTTTTTATTTCTAATATTTAATTAGGAATCGGTCCTGGATTATTTTAATTGAAGTGTTAAAATATATAATACCAATCATAACATAAATGATGTGAAAGGTGTATACATTCTATATATACTCTGTAAACTGAATAAATGAACTGTGATTTATTGGAGAGGCAGGACCCATGTTCATCTAATCAAATACGCACATGCAAGCAAGAATATAAATTACGTTTTTCTAATAAATCAGCAATTCCATCAGAAATTCAACAAAACAAAGTATAACACAACCGCAGAAAATATTACAAGTGCAATGTAAATTTTAGCGAACTGTTCCATCACCAATGAATGGTACTTTTTAAATAAGTACCGAACTTTTCGCCTCTTCCGGCATTTACTTAATATCAGAAGACACGACATTTTGACAGTTGTGTAAATATCGTGTTTTTTGCTAATCAATAATTCAATCAGAAACATTAGCATGCAAAATATTGCTAATACTGTAAATATTACAAAGATTGTATAAATTCTAACAAATAAATCCACAGGCAATGGCTGTGCGTCAATAGACTCTAATCGGCTCGACTGCTGTAACATAGGAATTCTGATTTTATGAATGACTAAATGCCGCAAATTGTTGTAAATCCCAGACGACAACAATTTCACAAAAGAGGACTGAAAATAGTTTTGAAATCGCCCACCGAAAATCCAATATTGTTGGTTGCTGTAGAAGTATTGAGGCAAAATATAACAATGTAATTTGCGATATGGAAATGAATTATATTCCATGTCACTTATTGCATTAAAAATCTTACGATCTGAGTCGTAACTATATACAAACTGAAAATTTTTAGGATATTCATTTCTAACACTAATGTTAAAAGCATTCACAAATATCATATCATTGGCTGTTTTATTGTAAGTAGACAAATTTTTACCAATCAGACGTAATTGTGTCATAGTTATTAAATTTTTCTCCATTTGAAATCCGTCGTCAAGAAGTTGGGTGAAATTTTCGAAAGGCTTTGCGTTGTATGGGACTGTGGTTTCACTCTTGACAAAACACTCGTAAACGACAGCCAGAAGCCAAAAGCACAACGCTAAAATTAAAAGAATTTTGTTGGATATGGGAGTGCTATTCTGACGAAAGAGAAGAGAAATTCCAGTAAACCAGGAGAAAGAATGGGGGGCGAATTTAATTTTCTTGACCTTCAGGATATACAAATACGAATAGATGGTCACAGACAGGTAAGAGACGACTATTAATATCCACGAAATTTTGTCGTAACCAATTTTGACCCAATCCGTAAATTCAGAAGAGTTGATATACGACTTCTTGCAATAATACACATGCAAATATACATGCTCCAATAACACACAATTCGCACTATTACAGCTCTGAAATGGAATTACATTATTATCAATGTTTGTGTGTATAAAGAGATCACTATTTTGAAAGTTTGAGCCATACGAGAAATCATAAACAATCGAAAGATTGTAATATTCTGATAAAATTGCCAAAGCTGCGTTTGTTGGGAAGCATAATTGTTTGGAGAATTTAACGCTTTTGTAAATAGACGCCTCACATTGTGTAAAATGTGGATAACTGTCCAAAGTATTAAATATACACATTTTTACTCCACTGGTTGTTTTCTTGTATTTAAAGTCCCATTTGACAGGATTCAGGCTTCCATCTGCAATTGCTATAAACTTGGATGCAAACGATAACCTGGTGTATATTTTCATATCCCAATTATCATTCAAAAACAAACACACAGGTCTTGCATCGGCGCCTCTTATTATGCGAGTTAGGTTGTGCAACACTTCTGAGGAAAACTCATAATCATGATCATTCGAATAAACAATTACAAAATAAGTTTGGTCTCCGGCAGCTCTAATACTTGCCATACCATTAGAAAGCTGAAATGTACCTGCAGGGTTTAATAATATGTGTACATCACATAAATGATTTTCAGTTATGTTGACTCCTTTTGTCCCTAAAGCAAAATTAATTTTCCAGGCCTGCATATAAGAAATGATCTTCCATGGCTGTAAAAACTGGTTGGAATTCACAAATGAATCTACAATTTTATCATTTTGTTCAGTGTTTAAATGGAAATCACATTTTGGAAAATACTTCAAATTTATTGGAAATTCCTTGTGAAGTAGAGATTCCACTAGTTGTAGAAAACCGTATAAAAGAGAAAGACCGAACCACATGTTATATTGTTACACAATTAAAAACTGTCTGGAGTTTTCTGAATGTTAATGGATTCGATATAATTCGGATTTAATGATTGGATTTTGTCACTTAAATCAATTTAAAATTTCAATTTTTATACAATAGTGGTCTGTCAATATTTTATTTCCTGACAAGTCACTTTGCCAAAGAATTTGTGTCGCATAAATTATGTTTGGATTGGGATGACACACATTCCGTAATTAAATTTACTTAGCTGACACTTCCCCTTTTTTGATTGTTATTATATGTATTGTGACTATAAATTATCGTTTTGTCGTACTCTTTATTTTGCACCAAAAATACTTATTTGGTTTTCCATGGCCATCTTAGATCTGCCTGAACCGTTTACGACTTTTAAAATAAAATAGTTTGTCCGAAACCTTAGTCAATGATAGAGGTCATATAATATGATATACTGGGTCTGAATAGAAATACAAAATATCATTGCGATTATTGAAAACGTTTATGTCCTATTGCGACGATTATAGCACTTTAGTTATGCCTTATCCGCCTTTATTAAGTTCACTGTTGATGACATCAGATTTCAGATTTGTTTGGCTGATGAAATAGCTGCTGAATTAACTGTTTTAAGATGATAATAATTATGCTAATGTGTTTTAAAATGGATCGCTTGTATAAAATATTATTTATTAATTAAACTTAGCTTACTCATTACTGTCATTAGCAAATCATTTGCTGAAAGCATAAGAGCAAATCATTTACTAAAAGTATAGGAGCAAATCATTTCAATACTTTAAAAGGTTGTTCACTGTGTTTGCGAATATTCTATTTAACATTCATAAAGCAAAATCATGAATCCTATTTATTTATTGTACTATTTTCTAGTGTTGAATTTTAAGTGGTGTTATGATAAATTCAACTTAAGAAATATTACGTTCATTTGTTTTAGTAGTTGCGTGTATTCAGAGGAAATACTATATACTTTAATAGAAACATGTAATGAAAATTTTGATAATGGTAATATCAAATAATGGTAGAAGCGATAATTACCGTTGCTTTTGTGTGTATTATGGTAGAAGGAATCAATATTGTTCATTTTGCGTCTATATTAGCAGCGTTGAAAAATTATATGTATATTATTGGTTATATTTTATTAAAATTGGTCCAAATTGTGTAGCTTAGGTATTTTATGTTAAATATGGGATATTTTGGGGATATTCATATAAAATACTCAATTTCCGAATCTTTGATTTACTTCATACGAATAAAGAAAATCAAATTTAAACTGTACCATACTTTTTAAAAATATAATATAATTCGGACATAATTATTGTCTATCGATTTATCCTACAATTAATATTGGTTCCTTCCACACCCAAAATCAACGATAAATATCAAACCATTCTAACATAATACACCCAAAATCAACGATTTTGACTCGTTCCATCATATTACATCCAAAATCAACATTATTGACCCATTTTGCAATTACTCAACCACAAAGACGTTGTAGTCAATGTATCTATATATAGATAACCGAATGTCAAGACGCAGGTTAACGTTTACGAGTGATTAACCTTTCGAGTGCCAATCCATCAACTATGATATCCCTTCTTGCTCGCAACGATCTAAGATGAGGGTTGACATTTTATGAATTATAAATGCCTTTTTGCTATGGCTCAACCAAAATAGCTTATTTTGTCCCATTATATTTTGATTCGCCAAAATTACTCGAGTTTGGCCCGTTTTACAATAAAATAAAAGTATAGCATTTTACCATAGTTCACCCAAAACAAATGAAATCGTTTAAATTTCATTGTGGTGAAAAAAGTTATTACCAAAGGTTATATTAATTAACAGCATTAGCGAATTTCCCCTTCACAAAACCAATATAACTCGCCATCATTTATGCCCACTTTTAGGCTTTTCTATGCGAGATCCTTCCCAAAATTAGATTTCTAAAATCGTTAACTCTTGGACTTCTATTGCGGTAACTAACGTACTAATAAAATTACTAAAGCTGCTTAGGGAAGAATGTCAACCGTAAATTAAAGCTGTTGACTATTGTGAAGTGACATTCAAATACTCACAAGGATTAATTGTTAACCAATCTGTTGGATACAAAAAATGGTTTAAAATTAAATTTCTATATTTATATTGGTCTTTGTCTTTGTAGGTTTTCTCATTCCATCCGGGGGAATGTCTTGGCATTGGTGCGTTGACAATTTTATTTTTATTTCGATTTAAGTAAGCTGACCACCAACTGAACGTGCTGTTAGCTATGATGTTATGTTTACACCTAGACATTAACAAAAAGTCGTACAAGCTCGACAAAATATGCTTGGAATTGTCAAAAAATATAATGTTTTTGATTGCCCCTAATTCTTTTTTCACGTACGCCATATCGTCGGAGATGACAATAAATGTTGCATTGGTCACCATTCCACTCATCCATTTAATGGCTCTTTTATGATAGGAAATCGGCAAGGATCGATTATTACTTCCAGTATAGTCCCCTCTTCTCACATGGACAGATACACTTTCCGAATTTTTCACTAAATCAACATAATCTTGTATTGGTCTTTCGTCAATTTTCAGTTGAAACATGTCTTGAATATCCTCCCGATAATCCTTGAAGTAATATTCAGACAAATAACGTCCACTTTTAAAACTTTTCTTTTCGGGAGTTTATTTTCCCAAATGTGCTTATCCTGGAATTCAAAAATTTTCCCATATTTTGACTTTGTTTCATTGGACAAATATCTGAACCAAATATTAAAATGGTCCAATGCAAAACTACGACTTCCTGCAGTGTGTCTGTGAGATGGGCTGAATGTGTTTTTATTTGGAACTGTTATGTACACATCCGAATTTCTCTTTTTTGCTATGGCATAGGAACATGCGAACTCAAAAAGCTGATTGCCCATACCATAAAATAGATCGGCGATTACTGGAACATCTTTTGGTTTATTGGGATCTGAGATTGGTAAAACCAAATATTTCCCCGACTGTTTTCCTTTGAAAATATCTGCGAAACTTATTTGAGGTTCAACTACCCTCCCGTTTATTGTGATTGTGACCTTGTAATTGTAACTGTAAAAAAAATCACGTTGCCAATGTTGTGCTTTGTTTAGCATAGATTCAAAACTGCTCAAAGGATGGAAAGTAGCGTACATAGTTATCAAGGACATTGTAGACAAAATAATTAGTATTGTGATATATATTTGTTTGGTAGGATTCCCAAGCCTTCATTTTGAGGGCATAGCTGTTCTTAAAAATATTAGAATAATGTATTATTTTGATTAAGTATTTGCTTAACTGTGAATGTTGAATGGATAGAATTTAGTATAGATTATAACATTCGAGTGTGTCGTCATATTTATTAATAATAGTATTTAATTTTTACCATTAACTTCGTGATAAAAATAATCTCTACAATTTTGCTACGTTTTGCTTCGATTGATAATACGAGTAACGTCAGCGTTGTTAAACCAACAAGCATATGCAAATTGGCCAAACTGAATTTAAACAATTAAAAATTTGATGTCAAAATTGTCTACCTAAATCCTACAAAACTAAACTCCCGAATGCTCAAATCAGGGGAGCCGAGAATTTGATTTTTTAAATGAATAATGAAATGAAAAGTTTAAATAATCTCAATTGAAGATTTTTGAAATGAAATTAAATGTGAATATATAAACCATTCTCATGTTATTCGATGAAATATAATAATTAGTTTAATATTTTATATAGCTTTACAAAGTTTATTCTGTTTAACTATGTAAAACAATGCTAGTATAGCCATACGAAATAACACATAAATGATGTATGGTGCTGGTGGAAAAATATCGGTGTTCTGCGGTCCAGGATACAGGGAAAATTTAGTCGAAGCCAGAAATTTTATTTTCTTAAAAGCAATACGAAACATGGGAACGAAACGGCAAACCAAGGAAGAAAGGAAAGGAAGAATTAGTATTAAATCGGCAAGAAAATTTACGGAAAATGGGAAGAAGTGTAAACCGGAGTAACAAATTGGAAATTTAGAGGCAAGTAAAAGCAGGAAAGCAGTTTAACGAGAAGAAGAATGCATGACGATTCAATTTGATTGTACTCCAAATAGTTTAATTTACTTGGTATTGATGCAATGCCTAACAGTATTCGACTAACAGAAAACGTTGATTAATAAAGAAGTTATCGGATAAATTGGGTGCTCAGTCTAGAATTATCAAGACTGAGAAACCTGGGTAGGTGGAGTGGTATGCTGCTATCAGTCTTGAATTGAGTTATAACATTTAATTCTAAATTTATTTATGTGAAACTACATTCAGTACAAGTCTGTTTTCTAATTTATTCACGCAAGCTTTACTACAGTAAAATTGTAGCGTCACTCCCAGCATAAGCCGGATAGATTACAGAAACCAGTCAATATTGACACAATATTCATTTCTTTCTTTGGTTAGTGTATTGTGAAATTGTACTTCTAATGTCTGCGCTACTGACAAGCATTACATTGTGAAAAGTTATGGTTTATGACATTTCCATCAGTACTTCGCCATAAAATTTAAAGTAAACTTCAATTATTCGTACTCTCTTCGGATTGCTCGGATTTCATCTATGTCATCAACTTCATCAAAGTTAATGCTACGTAATTCTACGCAATCGTTTCTTACGAACACTAGTTTATATCATATTTTTAACGAAAATGCTGAGCTATTAGACATAATACTTCATCTTAACCTAAAATAAGCAAAAGATAACTGACGATTTTTTAATTCTAATATTAAATAAGGAAACTATCGTGAATAATTTTAATATACTTATTTATTTTTAACTTTAATATATATAATACCAATCATAAAATGAATGATGTGAAACATGTATACATTCTATACAGTGTAACGTTGAACGATGATTTATTGGAGGGGTAGGGACACATGTTCTACTTCTACTAATAAAATACACATACACACAAAGATGTAAATCATGTGTTTCAGCAAATAGGCAATTGCATCATACATACATCAAAACAAAATATAATATAACTGCAGAAAATATTACAAAAGCAATATATATTTTCGTGAACAGTTCCATTATCAATGAATGGTACTTTTTCAATAAGTACCGAACTTTTCGTCTATTTGGACATTTGCCTAATATTAATAGACATGACTTTTTGACAGCTGTGTAAATATTGAGCTTGTGGCTAATTATTAATTCAATCAGAAACATCAGCATGCAAAAAAAATCTAATACGGCAAATATTACAAATATTGTATAAATTCTAACAAATAAATCCACTGGCAATGGTTGTGTGTCAATAGACTCTGATCGACTCGACTGCCGCAACATAGGAATGCTGTTTATGTGATTGACCAGATGCTGCAAATTGTTGTAAATGCCAGACGACAGTAATTTCACGAAAGAGGTTTGAAAATAGTTTTGAAATCTCCCTACGAAAATCCAATGTATTTCGCTGCTGTAGAAGTATTTAGGCAAAATATGGCAATGTAACTGGTGATACGGAAATGAATTGTATTCTGTGTCACTAATGGCATCAAAAATCTTACGATCGGAATCGTAATTATGTACAAAATTTGTATTACTCATTTGTATTTTTATACGTTGGTCATTTGTAAAAGTAAATTTAGTAGCATTTTCTAAAATCATATCATTGATTGTTTCATTGTAAGTAGACAAATTTCCTAGAATCATCCGTAATTGTGCTAGAGTTGTTAAATTTTTCTCCATTTGAAATCCGTCGTCAAGAAGTTGTGTGAAATTTTCAAAAGGCTTTGCATTGTATGGGACTGTGGTTTCACTTTTGACAAAACATTCGTAAACGACAGCCAGAAGCCAAAAGCACAAGGCTAAAAGTAAAAGAATTTTGTTGGATATGGGAGTGCTATTCTGACGAAAGAGAAGAGAAATTCCAGTAAACCAGGAGAAAGAATGAAGGGTGTATTTGATTTTCTTGACTTTCAGGATGTACAAATATGAATAGATGGTCACTAACACGTAAGACAAGGCTATTAATGCCCACGAATATTCATCGTAACCTATTTTGATCCACTCTATAAATTCAGAAGATTTGATATATGACTTCTTACAATAATACACATGCAGATATAAATGCTCCAATAACAGAGAGTTTGAGTTGGAAATTTTACGCCATTGAACAGCTTCAGCAATTATGTTTGTTTGTATATAGCCATTACTATTTTTAAAGGCTAATCCATACATGTCATACGTTATCGAAAAGTTGTAATATTCTGATAATATTTGCATAGTTTGATGGGAAACACAATTTTTTGGAAAGTTTAACACTATTGTAAATAGATGCCTCACATTGTGCAAAATGCGGGTAACTGTCAAAACCATTCTGAATACAAATTTGTACTCCACTGGTAGTTTTCTTGCGTATTTAAAGTCCCATTTGAGAGGATCCAAACTTCCATCTGTAATTGCTATAAATTTGTATGCAAATGATAACCTGCTGTATATTTTCATATCCCAATTGTCATTCAAAAACAAACAAATAAGGTTTGCATCGACGAGTCTTGTTTGTTCGGTTGGTGAGTACAACATTTCCAAGGAAAACTCATAATCATGATGATTCGAATAAACAATTACAAAATATCTATTGCCTCCGAGAGCTCTAAAAATGCGTATACCATTTAAAAGTGCCGATGGGTCCGGAGGATTTAATAATATGTGTATATCACATATATGATTTTCAATTAGATTGACTCTGTCCTTAAGAAACATATAACCGATTCGCGAGGCTTTGTAATAAGAATTAATTATCCATGGCTGAAAAAACTGGTTGGAATTCACAAATTCATTAACAATGGTATCATTTTGTTCAGTTATCAAATGATAATCACATTTTGGAAAATACTTCAAATTTATTGGAAAATGTTTGGGAAGCAGCGACTCCCCTATTTGTACAAAGCTGAATAACTGAACAAGGCCGTACCACATTTTTTATTACACAATTAAAAACGGATCGGAGTTTTTCTAGATTCTTAATGGAGTCTATCCGATTCTGGTTTACCGATTGGATACGCAGATTTTGTCACTTGAACAAATCTGAAATTTAATTCTTTACATCATAATGGTCTATCAATCAGTGTTCAGACCTATCCGGATAGCAAATGGATGAAATGGACGAAATTAATTTCATCCACCATAATTTAACCAGGACAAAATGGATAAAATGGACAAAACTA
>JAQFYB010005726.1:0-13499 GCA_034694085.1 Pogonognathellus longicornis | reverse complement strand
TTTACTAATACACCTACCCTAAATACAAATAGAATGATAGTTTTGTGTAATACAAAATAAAGCGCTGGTTGAGCTAATCATTTTATGGCTAATTATTATTTAGTGGAGCACATTATCCAGGTGTGGTATGTCAATATATATTATTGTTCCCCAATTCACCTAGAACATCATGTCTACAGTACCAGCAATTAATTATATAGATTTGTTTTGTTGCACTGAATTGATATTAATAATATAGGAATAACTGTGTATGTAGCTATAGTTGTATGTATGCAATAGTACACCCATATAGGATGAATAATACAAGCTTGTTTGTAAGTAAGTACTTGTGTTTAGTATCATAGCTGTTTTATTCTCTGATTTATTAAAATCGTGTCAATAATGCTGTTTGTGTGGTAAAATACGTCTATTATGTTAATAACATAGAAAGTGTAAGTTTCAGAGAGTAATTCATTTAGTGAGTTCAGATTTATTCTGAGAGACTGATGTTAGCAAAACCAGTTACAAAGAATCGATACTTCTTACAACACTACATCATACATACATAGTAGGTAGGTAGTATTCGACTTTCGACTCACCAAGAATTGTATGGGTAGACACTTGTTCTGATGTAAAAAATATGAAATGAGACATCTTTACACTTGCATCCTGGGAATCAACCCCAAATATATTGCTAATTGATTGTCAGGTCGATCAATTACTACATTGCCTCGACGTCTCAAAAGACTGATGGTTGACTCTGTGACAAGTGTACAGTTGGCAATGAATAGTTGCTTCAGGTTTGGGCAGTACTCTATAACACTCCTAAGTAAATAAAAATTCAATTGTAAAACCGGATACATATATCACATGTGCACGGTAGACGGTATCTATTCATTTTAGCCTTGAGCTTTACTGGAATCACAACATTTAATTACCTAATTCCGTTGTCAGTCACATTTGAACAGGATCGAGTATCCAGGGTATGTATATTCCTACAATTTCGGGATAATGCAACCAAGGTCGCATCATTCACTGATTGAATGTGAGCCAAACGAAGGACTTTTAGCCTATAAACAATTACTCAGATTACAGTTTAAGTAATAAATGTCAACAATTTGTCTATTATAACATGAATTCAAGGTTACACGAGTAGGAATATACAGTTTCTCACCCAGGGAAAGCTTGGGCGAAAGGAATCAATTGCTGGTTACTCAGTACAGAGCATGAAGAAAAGTCAACCTCTTCCAATTGTCGAAGTTGTGCAATTATGGTTTCAACAGCTCCCCTGGATATCCAATTACAGCCTTTTAGTTTCAATGTCTTTAAGTTCTAAAACCAAAAGCAGAGTATGTATTAGTATTAAATATCACACATCATTACGTGTGTATGTCACAATGCCACAATATAAATACATATAGGGTAGTGTAGTAGATTATATTATTATTTTCAAGGTTATACTCAGATCTTACTTTACAATGAACAGTCAAGGAAAGTAAACAGCGACCCGTCAGACTTGTGCAACCTCCTATATCCACGTGAGAAAGTAAACAATTGTTTTTGAAAATCAAAATGAGATGAACATCACTGACAAAATGGCATTCGGGTAATATCAATGTACGCAATTTTGAGCAGCAGCAAGCCAATATCTGAAACAAAGAAATCATCATGTAGTCATAAAAATTATTTTACACACAGCACTGCAAAAAGCAATTGTTAAGTTCGGGGGCAATTATGGAATTCTTAAATATATAATAATTTCTTATATCTTAATAATTTTAGGTTCTTCTTCTTGATTTTAACAGTGTAAAATACATAATATCACCCATTTGGGGTTTCTACATTTCAAATGTTACCTGGAATGCTTCAGTGGTAAAACTCTTGTCGTGTTGACTTAAGTTGACACATTTTAATTTGCAAAAATATTCTTCGATCATTTCTTTAGATTTTGTGCAGGTAGCTCGTAGATTATATAAGTCTTTCCAGTGTAAGTATGGGAGTAAATTGCTGTAAAAAAATCAAAAAAATAATATAAAAACAGTAATTAAAACGTATGTAAGCTTACTTGCATATAATTGGCTATACATTATATATGTTGCCAATTTTTCTCCCAAAGTTAGTTTCTAGTTTCTACTCAACTCTTTTTAATTCTTTTTGTCAACATTAGTTAGTTGAAACTAGTTGAAAGAAGGAAGGGTGGGGAAGAACTAATAGCTTATTAATTCAGTAGATAGTGAATTAGTGAGTGTACCTGAATAAAATGTCTTCCCAAGCCAGATCGAACAATGATAGAAATGTTTTAGTGTGTTCTTGTTCATCGGCAGAAGATTTTTTCTTGTGACAAGGAATATCTGTACAAGAATCTAATATAGAAGAACATGTATTTCCTTGTGTATGGGAATGTGCTGCTTTTCCCTGAATTGTTTCATGTTCATGCTCCGGAATAAAAATGGAATTGACGACGGATTCAGTCATGCAAGAAGCAGTTGAGTTACTATTCGATGAACACGAGCTGTATTTGCTGTCGCAAATGAAAGTACTTCTAGGAGTCTCAGTGGAAGATGCAGTGGAAACATTGGTATTTGCATCAAAAACTCTTTGAGGATTGTTTTGGCGACCAGGAGCGCTGATAGGGATGGAGACATTTTCTTCGCATTTCTCTTGTGACTTTTGAGACGGAGACGATGATGTCGAAAGATAAAACATTTTTTCATGCTTTGTCTCCGTTTCGGGAGTGATTTCCATTTCAAGTTCGTCTATCGCATCACATCAATACGCTTTTTTTCCTAGTTTTATTTCGTTAGATTGATGCTGACTGCTGATAGATACATTGTAGAACGCACATGTAGTTGTTCCCTTATCTTTTCAGCATTTCTTTGTTTCGTTTCACCGAGAAAGTCAATTGCACTGTAGAGAGTTGTCAATATAACCAGAGCGAGCAAAGGAGATGGAACAAGTCGAAAGTAAATTGGATGCTAGTCTGATGGAGTTCCTCTTAAACGAACTTAGATATCTCTCTTCTGCTTTCCTCGTCTCCTTCTCACTCAGTCCTTGGTCTTCCCAGTCATGCAGCTTCTCGAATTTCTGCAGCACATCTAAAAAAACACAATATTCTATTCAATACAAATATATTTATGTCAAATATCGTGTTTTACTGTGAAGTAGTAGCATATACTATTAGGTAGGTACTCTAGGTCTTGAGAAATACTACATAACATATTTACAGTGAAATTGAAAAGGTAGAAAATAAATGAGCCTTGGACTGGAATTTTTGATCGAAGCGAAGAATATAACTCGTCTAGACTCACTTCCTAACTTTCCCCTTCCTAATATCACAAGTAGAGCTTCAATAATCTCTTTATGATTCAATATGACAAGGATATTTCAAGTCAGAATGAAATAAAGTTGACTTTCACAACATCACTCAGTCCGCGTCCACCTCACCTAATTTTCCCCCTATAGTATTGTAGTAACCATTCTTCCTTAGAATTCACTGGAAACAATTTCTCACCCTATTCTTTCTATTACTCCGTGTTGACTCGAATTCAGTCTGGCAGGACATGGGACGGCATCGCATTTGTGTGTAAACCATTCCAATGAAACTCAAGTGACAGACGAGGGAATTTTTATTGTGTTCTATAGGATCATCCATGTATCCATCCTATTTGTACCTTTCAAATTCATTTTAGCTCTTTCTGTTCATATGTGTAATCAATACAGTAAGTATTTGTTCATTCCCATCTTCAAGTCTTTCCTCTTTTACAACTAAACTATGAAGTGCACGAAAATGAAATATTTTAATTTTGTTGTATACCTATATACTTTTTCCGCTTTCTACACGTCTCATTTCTTATTTTACAAAAGGCGCACCTAAAAATGGTAATATGCAGTGATCAAGGACGTATTCAGAAATAGATTTCGCAGAGGGCAAAATCATAATATAAGGTACAACTAAAAATACGTCTATTATTGATGGTATGCTGAAAAATTTAATCCCTTTTGACCAAAGTCAACGATCAACGTAAAGGCAGCGAATTCTCGAACAGCGCTGAGATTTTTGTATTATCTCAAAATGGCTACTTTTTTGAAGATTTAGGGGGGAGGGCAATTCCCCGTTTACCCCCAATATACGTCCTTGATTCTAAGAACCAATCCTGGCAGAATCGGTTAACTTTTGACAGCTCTATAATAGCAGCCACCCAGACAGCTGAAGCCAGTGAGTGAATGGTGTTAAATACTTTCTCTGCGAATTTTTTATGTACTGCAGTTTTACTTTTAATAAAAAGTTGTACTCAATGACTTTGTTTATTACCACTTTCTTTTATGTACATAGGTATTCTTTTGCTCTTGCAGTAAAATGCTTTTAGTACTACAGACTACAAAAAAAAAAGAATTGCATAATACAGCAAGTTAAATTCAATGATGAGGTATATAGGTAGCAGAGGTAGGGATTTTGTTGAAATTCAATCAAGGCTTTATTCTCTTCATTGCTTCAGTTGAAGGAATAGAATAGTTCGTCAGAAAGGAAAGAATAGAGTACTAAAGAAAAGGTTTAATCAAATCCAGAGAAAGTAGTAATCAAACTACCAATCTCATTTCATACCCCTATCTATATCCAGTCGTAGAACTCCGATCTCCGATGTTACAGTTCTGTATTGTATAGCACTAGTATTCGATAAATACCTATATAGTGTCAATTAAATATTGGGATTTTTTTCGTTTTGATCTTGCAGTCAAGTCATCCAGCATTTTTGTACAAACATTTTGGGGATGCAGCAGATTTGTTTGATACGGCTCGATCTACATTACAATTCTACGTATTGTATGTGAGGACTCTTTTGCGAGTACTTAATTTCCTAACAATATTGTCTGTGGAAGAACTGCCCGAAGTTGATCTTGCCTTTACGTTTGCGTCAACTAACAAACAAGTGCATCATGATTTATGAATTATCTTTAGTGTGAGTAAGGTAGGTGCATTACTAATGTACCAGCCTTGATGTGAGTAACGGAGTAGCACACGACGTAAGTTAATATGATTTATTTATACAAAAGTGAAAAGGGTTAGTCAGCGTCCTCTGAAAATTGTCAGGATTTCTAGTGATGTATTCTAGTGACCATATAAAGGTAAAGGCTGCAAGGTCAGTGTAAAGAATACATACATGGATTCAAAACGCTATATAAGTGAAAATAAGGCCAAAGGGAATTGACAATTTTCAAAAATCGAATGTCTGGTTGTTAGGGTCCAACAGAAACAGCATGAAAGATCGAAAAGATGGTAACAACGCAATAATCTGCAGAATCAAGAAGATTGCTTCTAGAGTCCCTCTTATTTACTTTTGATTTACAGACTGATTTTATCCATATAGGAAAGTACCTGTGTAAATACTACAGAAGAGTTGGATATAAAACCATATATTATATGGAAGCCTTAAATAAGACTTTCACTTGAAGTCTTGAACTCAATTCACTCACTTACCTACAATATATACCTAGTACCTAGGCAGACATGTGTACCTAAAAAAAGATTGCTTATCCCAAATAAAGGGTTATCACGTGTGCATTTCAAAGCTAGATGCTTTGTTAATATAAAATTGGGAAAGAGATAAGCTGCCAGACACCTACTCTATATCGTCCATAGTTCATAAAGGTAGGACATGACTTGCGCATGAAATACATTTTAGTCGTAATTCACTTTGTCATGTCGAACGAGTAAATGGTAAGTGTACAGTAAAAACAGATAAGGGTTAAAAGTTGAAAGTTTTACAGTGTGAAAACAAGTGTTTTACTCGTTGATGCATTTGTGTCTTTTCCTTCCTTCCGTCACTCATTCATCTTGATCTCAAGTTTTCACGGAGCGGATTGAAACTTTAACCCAACTAATGTTTCAGGAACATTGGTAGGTCTTCTGTTGTATGACCGTAGTTCTGATTCCTCTTCTGGTTCTATATAGCAAAGTTCATTTCTCTCGCCTTCACTTCTCTCATGGAGAGCAAACAACCAAACAAAAAGAAAAGTCTGTCGTTGCGTTGGATGGATAATCTTTTCTATATATAGAGCCTATGTATTACATACTATAGCTCCAAAATGCTTTCTCTCCTGACAGACGTGACAATTTGAAGTCTGATTGTGACTTAACGGATGGGACATATAGAGAAAAGTAGCTAGCGAAGCCGATTGTCATCTTCCCATTCCCATATTCCTACCAACTACTACAAAACTTGATTCTTGAAAAGTTTCCAATGGTTTAGACTTAGACTGGAGAGCGAGAAAGGGAAAGTACATGCAGGGCAGTGAATAACGGGAGCAATGTACAGAAGTCATTCATAACTAATCTCATCTCCATCAGCTCGCCCTAAAAGACTTCTAGCATTATTAATCGTTTGAAATGCTACGAAGGATACAACAACCACAGTTCTCTGTCATTGTATACAAGGCTCAGATCAGCTTCATATAAAATCTAATACAAAGAAAGAGTCACTTTTGGTTAAACTATCTTCAACAACAATTGTATTCAATATTGCTCTCAAATGCGTATTCTAAAGTGTAGCAAGGACGGAAAAGGAAACGGAAATACTTTGAAAATCTACGGCTAACTTAACTTTACCATAGTATATTATTATATTATACCTTATACACATACGAGACTATATAACAAATTGCCACCCGAAATTCTAGCTTTGTCAGTTCCAATGAATTCAAGTGGATTCCCTTCTTCTGGAGCAATAGTACCTACATCGTAGTTGTGTGGATGGAGGAAAATGGAAGTGTTTGCAGTTTCGCTTAAGTTTTCGTAAACAGAAAGGGAACGAGATGGAAAATACATATAAATTATCGTGTAATGTAAACACAGGGACACGGTCGATTCGATAGCCTCCATTTTTAGTTTCCTTCCAGCGTACGATATTTAATGCACCTACGCACTGAGCATCTAAACTTTTATTATTTGTCTCTTGAGTACTAGAGACGTCCCCGGTTGTCCAGCAGAGTCTCCTTCGTCTTTCCCTATATAAATAGCACAGATGTCCAGTCCAGCCGTACCACGCACAGTCCAGTTGTTACTGTGATGTATAAAATGAAGTCTTTTCTGTATCCATTCAATGGATAAATGAAGGAATCAAGTCTTGTTCGTGCTCCAGACAGTTCTCCCCTTTCCTCCACTCAACTTCACCAATAGACCATCGAGAGCAGAGACGTCGAATTGGGTTGTGATCTTGTGATACACACAAGTCAATCACCCAAGGGACTCGATCTGGATCATGAATATTAGGGTTTGGGAATCGTCTCTGTCGAGCAAAAGTGGAGTAGGCAATCTAACTCCAGATTACATTATTTGATTTATTACATCAATGCATCCATATATTGCTACAACTTGCATTTATATATTTTATACCTCTATCATTTCCTAAATCTACTTTATATCATCATTTATACTAAGGACTATTGTATGTAACATGTGGATGAATTCAATTCAATTCAAGTAGGTACATACATCCCTTATACTATACAACTAATTCATATATTAAGTATGCCCATCCACACTTTTTCACCCAACAAACATGATTGATTATATGAGCGCATCCTATATACACATCCTACCTTCCGCATCCTATACCTTTCACAGATACTCATATTTTATTATTGTAACTATACGTAAGACTCCAGGCTGCAGTATTACCTAGGTACATGTAGTTTTATTACAAGTCTGTAGCAAGCCCTGCTGGTTTTAGATCAAAGTCTGCAGTGGCAACGATACTTGAGGCTACGTCTAGCAATTCAAACCAGTTCCACAAAATAGAAACGGAAATGAGAACACTTATGTAATTGGATTAGTATATCCAGTGTTATAAAGGGGAAGGAGACTCTAATAGAATAGCTGTGAGAATCGACAGACATTTATGACACAACAATAAATATTAATATAATATGTGACTCTTTCAATAAAAAATGAATTTCGAGTATAATACACATACAATAAAGTACCTTGTAGTAGTTTTAGTTAGGTATGTTATATGCACATGTAGCTGCATGTGGCCCACACATGCTAGCCCTTAACTCATCCGCATCCACAGATAAGAGGCTAGGTATATGTTTTGTATTGTACTGTGCTACGGCATTGAATTCTTTACAATGCAATGCAATGGAATACTTGACAGAGAAGTGTAATTCAATAATAATATATTGCCAATATTGCGATACATGAACCAGTATGTATCCTTGGGTGGGTATTGAATTATTGTGCACACACACGATGATGTGTTCCGTGAAGAGCTTATTATACTAATTGTTACATTATGGTATGTTGCAAGTATATTATTATTAGGGAAAGAAGTTTATATCGCAAAAGAAAGATGTTGAATGAAAGAGAGAAATGAAACATGAGAATTGAGTGATGTGCATAGAGCTGCACTGACAGAAACGGAGTAGCAAATCAAGTGAAACTGTCACTTATTGTATAATGGACAATAAAGTAGGAGTGTATAGTGTAATGGATTTTAGTGTACAAAACACTGCTATACGAGTACAATGGTGGAGAAGAACCCTCTGAATAGTTACTTTCACTATCTGTTGGTAGTTGAGCAATTCAGCTATCGTATTAGTGTGCAAAAGGCCATTATCGTCTACAAGTCATTACGGAACTCAGTGGGAGCCCTGAAAAATGTCTATGAGAATCAAAATCACATCAATTTCCTCAAGAAACTCGCCCAAAAACCCAACAAAGCATAAATGAAAAGCCGATAGGAAAACTTCATTTCCTCGTCAATCGGGGAAACGAATACGCTTTTGCTCTGCTGTTTTATATTTTCTCCCTTGGCTGCAGTTATCGTAATCGTAAAGCAAAGGCAATTTAATACCAAACCGAACAGAGAACACTAAAAATAATAACAAAACTAGCCAAGCCCGTATTATCACGTCGTACATCTACAGTGCTCTTTGCTTGTCAGCTCTGAAGCCTCTGTCTGACTGCAACAGCACGGCAATACTTACTCTCAAAGCATTGCAAGAATGAAAGAAAACATGCCATGAAAATGAATTGCTGGTTCATTTTGCTCAGTTTTGCTAATATCCACAAATATATCTTCAGTTTCTAATATCTCTCCATGTAAAAAAGTCGTGCTATAGTATAGCTAGTAAACCTTGATTCACACTTATGTACAAGTCCATTGCTATTGCTACCGCACATTTATAAAATGTGAATGCTATTGCTTTGAATTACCTTCTTTCACTTGAGTCGAAATATTTAATGACGGCACATACAATTAATGAGGCCTATGATGAAATGGATCAGACGCTAAAATGTTAACAACCTCTCATTATCATTTCTTCAGAATTTTTCTATTATTATCATTATAGCCAGCTACATCGTGTATTTATGTACACCGAGTGTCCTTCTGCAAGATTCTGTGCTCTCTGCAGTAATACATAATATAAATAGTAAGTGCTAGCAGGAAAGAAAAGTACTAGAAAGAAAACCGTGGTGTAATGTAATGTCGATACACTACACACTACAGACTTTTCCAGTTTTTTCCAGAACTGCGGTGCTTAGAATTACATTTGACAGTACAGGACTTCACACACCCATATTCTATTAGTGTTGTGTAGCATTGATACAGAATACAATCCTGTATGTGTGTAGTGTGTAGGTACTAGCCTTAGTGCATGACTTGAGAAATCATCACCATTATCATCATCATTATTATGAAATGAAGCGAAAGAGGAAACCATAAAAACTCGAGTGGGAGAGAGACAAGTTAAGTGAACCTTGAATCAACTGCCCACCTACCATACAAAACTTGATGGGTATCATTTTCGTGTTCGTATCCTTTCATGTTAGTGAACAACGTTTGTAGAGTACATACCAGTACTGACTTTACTTTATTCTACCCGATTTCTTCTGTACTACTTGAATTTAATAGAATACTAGCTTAGGATTGATATTATAAGTACAAGTATAACTTGGTAAAACTATATCTATACATGTAGCATAGTACATTGTACATTTCTGTACAGCGTAGCACAAAAATACAATAACGGGTAGTAATAAGAACCAAGAACTGTAATTTTTACTGAATAGGTACTGTAATGGTACAGGAGTTGAAAGTACGAACATCTATTTATCTTTGTTACATTGTATTCTTGTAATACCGGTAATAACTATGTATAAGTATATAGATCGCATTTACATTCGTCAAATACATAAATAATATGTGGGATGCATTCTGTGTCTGTAGACACAGGAGGAGAGAGGGGATTGTGAAATGGTTGTTTTGTGAGTATGAAGTATATGGTAGCACTCAAGTGTACTTGAGGATTAAATGAAGCAAACCGAACGGAAGGGAATTGGATAGGATGGCTTCACAGACCAAACCGAAGAAAATGTAACCAAAACATGAAAGAAGTTGACAACTTTATTCCTATTATTATGAAAATACAAAGTTTCTTCTCATTTGATATTGCATCAACTTTTCCTTACCACGAGTAGAAACAATCTTCACTTTATATCTATCTGCATCACTAATCCCATCATTTATTTAGACTTCCAAGTTGTTGACTGCTCTCTTAGTACAATTCTCAGTTTTCAAATGTTTATTCTACTTATCTATTTGAAGTACTACATAACTATAATAATACCTACATAAAAATATCATATCAGCTTGCAGAATCCTGAAACTATGCCGTACAAAAATCACACTGCATATTTTATACTATGTATATTTATTGCACAAGTACGTAAATACAAGACTCATAATAATATGTCCAAGAAGGGTAAAATACTATGTAGAAACAGCGCAGGTGAGACTTCATCCATAGTTAAACTAAAATTTATCGTGTAAAAACATTAATGCATCTCAAATTCTAACTTTATGTTTTATTCATTTAATTAATATTTTCCAATCCACTGAAAGTGATATACCTATATTTAAGTGTTAGAAATATGTAAAAATAAAATCTTTCATTTAAACTACTGGATCTCTTAACACAACATTAACAATTATCAATTGTAGCATTGCATAAAGAAAGACGGTAGTTTCTGCTTTCTACCCTTGCAAACGATTAACATATGCTTTACTATTAGAAAAATGTTTCAATTAAACTAAAGGATTAATTGATAATAAATTACTACTCTATACCTGCTCTTCTATTTCTCTTGCTGCATGAGCCAACAACTCCACTCATCTAAGTTTAAACGACAATTTAAACCCATAGAATTGAGTGGATTATTTCACATTCTTTTTTGCCTAACAGACCTTTTGCTTTCTTTCCTTGCTTAGCAGGTTTTAAGTTTTTCCCAAAACTAAATGAGTTAACCATAGCAAACAGATGTAGACTGTTGCTAGAAACAAAAGAATGACAGATTGGCTATGTGATAGTGTGAAATTGTAATTAAAAATAAGTACTGAATACGAAAAGACAGATGAAGGTTTGAACTGTATATAACAACACTAAAACACTAATACCGGCAGCAGCTCTACACATACATGGCTTAAAATAATTACACATACGCAATAATATTTTGTTTTAATTCCTGCACACTAAAAGTCGGTTTTTAATGCGATTGAAAAATTTTCTAAGAAGAAGTAACATACGTGTGTCGATAATGACCAGATCTGACCAACTGTTGTGAGTTCCAGAGGTCCTGTGGCGATGGTTGGAATTCAATTCTGTATATAAGAATCTTTATTGTTGATTTCGCAAGAATATTTTATATTTTCCGTGTTTATGTACAGTCTGCTGCACACAACTATACATATACGTGTATATGTCTATAGGTGGGTTAGTAGGTATAGTACACACAGCCTTAACAATATTACGTAGTATGAGTAGGTACGTGTTATGTGTATTATCTAGCTAAGTATTATGTGTACAAAGTGTACATATGTACCCACAAAGTTATAAAGTGCTTTTCTAAGTATATGAAAGTGGCCACATGCTACTAAGGTATAACTTCACTAACCAGTTCCAGTAGAGTAGAATCCAGTTTATGTTAAGAGTGTAAAAAGTGTGTAATATTATGTTGTTCAGGGTTTGTGTATGTGTGGGACTTGTGCTGTTGCTAACTGAATTTGCCTGGAAATCTTTCCCACATTGGTTCTATGGGGCAGCCAATAGTGACTGTGTGACTCAATGTATGTGGGATATGATATTGCTCTGTTCGTTGCAGCTTCTCGGAGTATTTTAGCTTATCGTTCTATGCAAATGTAATTATGTAAGCTTATACGTGATTTCATTATAAAGTATGCTGCATGCTATCAAATTTAGCAAAGGTTTGATTATGTCCCCAACAATCATCTCTGCAAACACACGAAACGTATTACGAGAAATTCAACGAAAGAAAATTAAATATAAGGTTGAGATATGATTTTCTGGCTTTGGATTTATCTGCCTTTGTCTCTATATGTTGTTCGGGGGTTTCATATTTACTTCGGCAGTTGTCGGTTTTCTCCTGTAGGTATACATATGTGAAACAATGCATTTCCTTATTGTAGCATGGGATTGATATAAGCTTCAGTTAGTTGTGAATTTGTGAATGGGATTTTTATGCTGTGGCTTATATTATAATATTATTCATAGGCACCTATTAGGTACCTAACGAACAACCCGATAAATAAAGTAAAATTCAGTGTGCTGTTGGCAGTAATATATTTGAAACATATAAATAAATCGATATGTCAGAGCATGACAAAAGAACCAGGTTTCAAGCCGGTTTTATAAGTACGATCAGCTGTTTTGTTTCTGTAAATAGAGGACGTGATCATTGGATGGTGCCAGGTTCTGAGCGAGTTAAAGAACCATGTGGCAAGCTGATAGAAGGAAAGGAAGGTGTACATTCATGGAGAAAAATAAAATCAATCAAAAATTGCCTACTAACATTTTGTTAAATATTTCCCTAAGAACTGACTGATGCACTTATAGATATGATATGTATGAGAATCACGTACGCAGAGGCCCGTTGATCGGCTGCTAGCCTTAAAATTTGGGAAATGCAAAAGTTACCTACCGAAAAAGTTTACATAGCAGAGGAAACATTTGGAAAGGCTATCATGTAGATAGTTAAGTATGTTGTAAAATTTCATAGATAATTTGAATGACTGCACTAATAAAACACATTCATTGGATGTTTATGCGTGTTTGCGTGTATGTGGAATGTGGATACATCGTTTTAGATAAGTTATTCTAACTAGCATTTTTGAAGCAAAGATAAAAAATGTTGTGAAATAATATTTTCATGCAAATTTTTGACAATGTAAAATATATTATGCATTATCATTTTGATATAATGGAAAACTGTACAATTATTTAAGACAATATTATACACCAACTATACATTCTAAAATACGAGCATACTATACAGTATGACACCATTAAAATGCATACCTAGGTACACACTACACACACATGGTTACATAATCTTCTATCTATCTGCTTATTAAATTAATTAAAAAGTACCGTACCGGCCGAATTAACTCCCCAGTTCGAAATAGCTCCCCATATGGGGAGTAAATTCGATTTTCCGACGAGAT
>JAQFYB010005725.1:0-13500 GCA_034694085.1 Pogonognathellus longicornis | reverse complement strand
CTCTTCTTTAGGAGTTCTTTAGTACCGACAGCCACACACTGTTCCTCACGGCCGGGACAGGCTTGTTACGGCACTGTTATGGAGCTATATACTGTAGATGTATGAACATGGGACAACACAAACGACATAAAGCAACTAGAAGCCACAACCAAATTACTCTATAACCAAAAGAACACACAAAGTATAAAATGCTTTGGTTAAATAAACGAAATGACCATTCTTGTGAGGTTGACACAGTCACACTACACTGCCATGTCTTGTAATGGTCATTATATAAACAAAACAAGTGAATACTATATAAGCCTATTACATAGAAATGTAATATGAAGTGCAACTTATTATTATTGTATTTATACTACTACATACTACATTGTACTGTAATATTAAAATTAACCTTAATCACCTGGCAGAAATGAAACTGAAGACAAAATGGTAAATTACATACCTGTATTTAAAGTTTGATGATTGGATAAAACATAAAGATAATCCAAAGACAGCATGAATTTTATTCAATGGAGACGTTCATTTATTAAGCGCTGTAGTTATTGTCAAGAGCTTTGACTCATCTCAAGGTCGTATACAAAATTGATTTCGGGAGGGCAAAATGACAATATAATATGCCTAATGTATAATTGCCCTTGGCGAAAAAAAATTTCCGGTTTTTTCTATTTGGTAGCAAAATAACCTTTTAATTGGGACTTTGGAGTAAGCAATGGTCCATCGCATACACTGTGTACATCACTGATTGATCTCAGTTCTTATTTCAAGTTTTAAAATTTTATATGGGATTTTCATATGGGAAACAGAATATTTCAAATTTTCAATATTTTGCAGGAAAAATCGAAAAATGATTGTTTAGAAAAATATAAATCAATATAAGTGATTATTTTGGAAAAATACAAAACATTTTAAGTCATTTATAAGTGATTGAATCGTTACGCTCCCATAGCTCAATTTTTTCATGGAAAAATACTTCAACCCTGCCATGTAATAGTAATAACTAACTATAGGTTGGACACTAATTTTTTTCATTTCCATTTTTCCTGGGAGAACAGAAAACCCTGTGTGACAGTTTAATTGTTCAATTACTTACTTAGTAGGTAAAACAATTACGAATGTGTAATGTGTAATGTGGAGAGTGGATACTGAATTGGGTAGTTGGATAGAAACATGATAGGCAAGTAATGTTTAATAGGTATTGGCTAATTGACATGTAATCACCAAGAGCTTATTAGCATTTATTATGCAGATGGAGAGAAGATAATATTATTGTAGCATAGGCTAAGTATAAGTAAAAGAAATATAAAATACTGAATGGAGTATTGTTATATGGACTGTGTCGAACACTGAAAACAGTCATGTTGGTGCTATCCTAATCAAAAAATAATAACAGAGTAGTTAGTAACTTGAGTTTCAAGTTACAATTACCAATTACCTGAGTGCATACTAGTAGAGGTAGGTATGTTAGAGTACTAATAATATTCTTCTTCTTCTACCTGACATATGACTATGACACATGAGAGTGAATTACATTTACATTCCAGATAGGATAAGAAAATTCCTCGATCAAGGAATCCACATTAGCAATAAACTTGTGTGGATGTAAAAGTGTGGTAGCTGCAAATGCAAAGTACAAGTACAAAACACAACGATGAGAAAGGAATTTTTCAAAGCGTTCCCATTCATTGCCAATTGACCTGACCCGTTGCGTCAGTGCACTTGTTCGAGTTCGTATTCAATCCACCATCTTTTATTGCAGGACTCCTCACTCACACACAACAACACACCACCTCCATTCTACACTCTCAAAGCAAAAATACACAACACTGACACTGGCAAATTTAATGCTCTTCGTAAATTGCTGCTCTGTTGACATTCTTCCCCTGTTCTTTCACAGAACTCTCACATACAGACCTACACAATAATAAACTCATGCATAGCCACTAATAATCATATTACGATATGGTAATAATTTTATTTTACAATGGAACCCGTATTAACTATTGTTGTTACGTGTACTTAGACTTGAATTGCTTTGCTCATAGTAGCAGTACACATTAACGGTATACAACTAGCATATTAATGTGTGTCATTATTAAAGCATAATAAAATAATATTATATGACGTGCTGATATCCTATTACAGGGTTAGTGTTGCATGACTTACACTACAACATAAATATAGAAATACATAAATACATAAGGCATGGCATGAGACTGCTGGGAATCCATTGTCTCAATACTACATACACATATCTCAATCATTTCATTTCATACAGAAATATAATGCCACTTCTTCTTACTCAGTATTAGTTCTATGTATGCATATTGCGGCGGCTGTGCTGGTAATAGCAATGTGTAATGCAATGTGATAACAATAAAATTAAATGTACCTCACAGACACACGACCATTCATGTTTAATAAAATTATAGTAATGTATCTCTGGGGTATTAGTACACTTCTGTAGAAATACTCATTTTATCGTGACTATGACACACAGTGTCATCCTGCACTTGACTCTGTCTTCTTCACACTTATATTAACTTTACACCACTTCATGTACCCAACATTTTTAAGACACATTAAAATTGCAGTATTAAATCATGTTGCTATGTTCAACAAACAATGCAGGCTGATGAAGTTTTATGTTAATAATACACAGAATTTTATATTGTACAAGAATATTGTGAAGAAAAATTGTTTTCTTTGGCATGCATCTACATAATTGAACATATCTGCATTGTTTGTATTGTACTTGCACTAGAAATAATGATAATGATATTACAAGATAGAGCAACTTCAAATTACGAAAAGTGTAAGAACATTATTTACACAGAAGAGCACTGTTTGTAGAGTGAGTTTGTATGCAATTAATGTTTCTTTCCACAGTGTAAGTAATACCAGCATGTATTTAGGTATACACTACACACTTAATTTATTTTTGTAAGTATATGGCCCATTATCAACACAGAAGGAGTACACACGATGACTCTAATTGACGAGAGATGTACGTATGTGCAAGCAATCATCGGCAATTGTAACTTACTCTTTTATATTTGTGGCAATCTTGAGTTATGCCATTATAAAGTTAGTCTGTGTGCAAAACAAACAAAAGCACTTAATACACTCGCTGTTCGTATTTTTACTTTGTACTGTATTGGTGACTGGCTAGGCTAGGCTAGTGTGTTAAAAATTTCGTGTGAGTCTTGAGTTACAAGTTTGTACATTGTATTGTGTACGTATAATAATAGTAAAAAGGTTGTTGCAAGTCTAAGACACAATTTTTCATTTGTAACTCATCATCATCATCATCATCGGACACTGACACACATATTATTATGATTAGGTGAATGTTTTATACATTATTGTTGTTATTAATGTTCATTGTGCGTCTATCAAACCAATAATATTTAATTCAATGTTTTATTGCAGTTCGGATTAGATTTGCACATTGTGTGTGTGTATCTATACATATACCGACGCTATATATGTAATATTAAATTACGATAGTTTGTTGCAGTGTACTATACATGAATGTGGTTGTGGTAGGCCGCTACAAGATGTTCTCAACATTGTAATCATTATTATAAATATAATGGTCTTCGCATTATGGCTGTGTGATTGCACAAACAAATTATTACGAAACACAATTCATTCATGTTAGTTTTATCTTAAGAAACTGCATGAAAATAGATAATGTACATGTGAAGATGCATCCAAGATGTGTAATACACAAAGATTTTACTTTAAAAACTAATTGCAGTACTACTACTACTACTAGTAAGGTAGTATGCATGTGAACACGATTTTCATACATACGTGTAAGTACATTGTATCTGCATAGCAAGACATGTTTTAAGTGTTTTGTGTTGCACAAACGTTAATTAGTGATTAGTTGATTAGGGTTCCCAAAGATTTTCTTTTCAGAATTGAGTGCATGCTTATATTGCTAGCTGAATGCAATGAAATATATTAGTATTATAATTATTGCAAATTATTGCAATAAGAATTTTATAATGAAGGAGTTTGAATTTAAAAGAGCAGAAGTAACCGTGAGATTTATGTGCTGTGTATTTGTATATTAGTAGATTTGTCTTAAAAGGATCATCTTTAAGAGTCGCACAGACACAACATAAAAGGAATAGCCTGGGAGCACATCGCTCCATTCAATTCTAACGTATTTTACTTTACTGCATTATAAAGTTCATAGTGATATTATGAGACAAAGACAATCTATGAATATGAATGATTGTGCAGGTTACTACAATAAACTGATTATTATTAGTTTGACTCATTTGTACAAAACTTTCATTTTCCGTCTCATTAAGTACTGTGTAGGCGTTTGTTACTAAATATTTGTTTTGTGCTACTTTGTGGTCCTTTCTCCACTACTCAATTTATTTTGGGAAATTATCATTTTATTAGTTATTAAGGCAAATTGGACAATATGTATAGTGTATTATAAATCCCAATGGTCTTAGACAGAGTTGACATACGTTCATAATTAGATAGAAAGACCAAAATAAATAAGCCACACAACCGATAATTCAAATACCCACGGTAAAGTAGCTGGTAGCATTATAAAATGTATACTTAATACTTAAGATTTATTTTTGTGATGATAAGCACATAGAATAAATATATTTATAGACACATTATGAGTGCACATTTAATTACCACAGAATAGTAGGTAGAAAACGCATTTAATATTTATTAATATATACAACTGCAGAATGCCAACTGAATTAATGTAATTCATTGTATGTGTGCACCAGTTGGCAATTAGTATAAAATATTTGAATGAATTTAAATATGTCATGAAAAGGAAAACCGTTTGTAATAATGGAAACTGAATTACATACAGCAAAAGCAATTATACATCTCAGACACCTCAGACCTTACATGATACTGTACCTCTATGACTTATTATGTAAAATGTAAATATGATTATATAATATGAAGTTCATAGCTATATTATGAAAAACAGCTAAAGTTACAATTATACAAAATTAGCGTACATTATGCCCTGTAAGATTTTGGCTTTTTGCATTGTCAATATATTATGTAAAACAATAATGCATGAATGTAATTTTGCAGTTTTTCAACACGTTAGGTTTCATTAAACGTGCAATAAGACACCCATAATTATGCCATAATATTTTAACGTATGGTTACTAAATACTGGCTCATTTGCAAACAAAGTTATTTAGAAATTATTATAAATACGATTCGAGACTTAAATGGAGACAAGCGAAGTCCAACCTAATATACATAGCCAAATGTAGCTAATAAAGCATAATATTATTACATAGCACAAAAATTGTGTTGCAGTTATGTGACACTTTATGAGCTTTTATGTGTACGCTAATGGTTGTCAAGTCTCATTAAAATAAATGTGACCACAAATGGCAAACTCATTTAACTCGAGTAAGGCATAAACGTTTGTAAATATTACTACAGCATTATTAACTTCAACTCTTTTCACACGTCCAAAAAAGCATACGCCATCTCCTCACAGAATACAATGCTTTCATACGCATGGCATGTGCCGTGCCTATACAGGAAGACAAAGCAAAAAATATTAAGGATAAAAGAGTCTGTTATGGACCACAAAAACAATAAGGGCAACCATTTCAGTGTATAGATAATCAAGAGTGTCATATTACGTCAACTACAATTTTAATCGTTAATCGTTATCAAAAAACATGTCAAATATGCTAATGTAAAAATGTATGTAAAATTGAGCAGCATTTTCAGTTGCAATTCAATTCCAGGTATCTACTGTAGACACTACTTTGTTGTGCTAATTCTGTTTTCAATGCATAAACACTAATGGTTTTTGACCAAAATTTAGTGTCACCAAACACCACGCATTTTTATTACCTTATCTTATGTTGACAACAGTACAAAATGTATTCTGACACCAAAAATATATTGTAGTTCACTTATTTTTTACTGTTTTGGAACGCGGAACCTATTTCAAACGCTTTTTTGTGCAATGAATAAAAAAGAACTAATGGGTCTGGAACAATTCTTGGTGTCTTATTTTATTAGTTTCGAACATATTTTCAATGCATATTATAAAATAACTGCCTACTCTACTTAATTTTTGATGTGTATTTTGCCTTTTTTAAACTTATTTTGTGGGATATTTTTATAATCATTGGTATACATCAAGCGTCCTAACAAGTAAGTAATTACGTGTAAGTATGTGTAAGTAATGTTTGACGTGATACAAAGGATATAAAACAGTAGTGCTTGCCGATAAAACAGGAATTGCACGTTGGGAACATGTGACACATTACTACAACTACTACTGCTATATTCCTACTACGTCTCGACGAGGCTACTTCACTCCATGATTATTACTTATCTGTTACATAATGAACGTGTTACACAGAAGGTAACGAAAATTAATGTGTGCGAGGTAAATGACTGTTAACAATCGGTGAGGAGGTAGGAGGTCACTTGAAGTTTGCAAAAGTGAAACACATTCACTTGCATTTCACTCGCTCAGCTCAAATGCAATTTCATTTCATAAGAAAAATTAGCACACAAATGCAATTATTCTATTTGTACGTAAGACATAGGGCTATCCGCGTTAGTCCAGAATAGGGAAACCTATTGCAACAATAATAATTGTATTTTAGTTGTTCCTATCCATATGTGATACAACTCATTTGGCCCTACTATTACAATCTTCTTGTTGACACCCGTTGGATTTTTGTGTAATTCTACAAAAAATCTACAATCAAAATCATTTTGCAGAAATATTTTACAAATTATTTAAAATATTATGTTGTAGAGCCGAAACAAGAGAAAATAAAATTATTTCACTTTAAAAATTAAACGAGTGCGTATATAAATTGGATCGAGATCACAGACGTTTAATACAGTGTTATTATTATCATTATGTCTTCTTCTGCAAAAAAATCTTGAATGTATAAAGTCTCTATTTATAGTTATGCCGCTTAATTTTTTATGTTGAGAAGATTGATGTAAGTCGTAAAATGCACAAATAGGTGGCAAGTAAAAGTAAGTAGTAAACTACTATCTAAATATGTTCGTTACTTAATTACAACTGGAATAATATGCTTGCATGCATATTAATAAATTACTGTTTATGTGGTCTATGGTACACTGTTGACATTGCCTTAAAAGAAAGTGCTTGTGATATCCCATATACTCACTTTTTTAAAACATTCATCTCTTTCAGATAAAAAAACCAACCATCTGCTCTACATTTGGACAGAAATGACATTTTTTATATGCAACCATTATGAATGACCCATGTATAACCAAACCAACATTATGTGTGGCCACACATGGCATCATAATATTTAAGCACCCCTTGTAAACACACTAATACTACGTAATAATATAAATACTGAAAATGAATAACATAAATACACATTTACAAGTCTTCAAATAAATTTTCCATATAGATCGTATATTGACATGTACGAAACGCAAACAAGATTACCAAGTACTAACGATACAAGCACCATGTAAACGATTTCTTCGTAGTTATAGCAGCCATTTACTTTATTTTTACCTTATTGTGCGCTTAAAATCGTTCAAGGTAATTCAATCGACATTTAATATAATTATATTATATTCAATAACTTTGGGCTGTAATATTACTATTTGTAAAATAATCTCACAAGATACCTTTACATATATACTACAAAAACACGGCATATTTTTTTCTTTGAATTTACAAATGCAGTAAAAAATCATATCAATCATTTAAATGTCATTTACAATAATACCTTTCCATTTTCCACATATTTGATTTCATTAATGATATCTATGTGAGTACACTATCAGATATTGTATTATATACCTAGTGTACTGTAAGCTTTTTAATATATCTTCTTGTATTATGCAATAAAAATAAATACATGCACTTACAATGCGCTTTGTTGATGACGGAGTTAGTTTTTGCACTTAATACTTTTCATGTACGACATCATCTTCAGTGCATATAATAATATATTTCCATTTATAAACACGCAAGAATGCCTTAGGGCTATTATTTGTGATTTTCAGATGTTGTAGTGAAATGTAAATTAAATTAAGATAAACAATAATAAGAGTTTTTATTGTTCCAGTCTTGATCAGGTCACGAACACGTCACTTATTATTACACTCACATAACACAGGACACAGACACACACACATCATACACACTGCACACAACAATCGTCTAGGCGAATTTTTTGTGTGCAAAGAGAATTTTTGCTTGTCGACTTTGACCTTGGCTCAGGTAATTAAATGCGATAGGTGAAGTAGTAAGTGTAACGTGTTCTGAAAATATTTTGAACATGAGAAATGGAAGAGCGATTGTGAGATATGATGTGTGCCGTGTGTATTATTGTGCTAGTATTACAATAATATCAGAGATTTAACAACCAAACCATATTATTATTTATTATTTAATACTGAAGAAAAGGGAATGGAAGACGGATGAATGAACAGGGACTTTATTTATGACGAACGTGAATTATGGTTTATGGTTACTGTGTAAACTGTGGGTTGTGTGTGAGTGTTCAATTTTTGCAACTTTTCCTTCCTTCATATACCAACTCCTTTATATTAAGCGAAGCTTTAGCTTTATATACTACAAACGTCATATTGTTATCAACATGCCATTTCCATAACAGTCAATTCTATTAAATAACATAGCCACACTATAATATTATAATGCGTAATATAATGTAATGTAAATGTTAACATGCATTTGCCCTAACTATCTGTATATATATAGGATATAATTTATGCCAGTATAATATATTAATAATAATATAGCGCTTTTACTACTATTTCATTTGCATTACCTATCGCAGTATTATTCAAATATTTTACTAAAATTCATATGGAGCATACTGTGATGTAAATGTAAATCATAAATGCAGATTTGATAATAAATTATTCTTATACGTATGAATAAATAATGTCACCATCCGCGTCCAATCCATACACATACATTGACATCATAATATATTTTAAATATATTGAATAGTATAAACTAACTATATACACATTTAAAGTAATGTCGAGTCAGAAATGACACATGCTTACACAATACACATACAAGCCACATAGCGCATCCATTTAGTTTTCTGTCACAGATTTTGTAAGTTTCGTTGTATTGTAAAAATTCTGCTAATGTAATAGTACTAAGAAAGACGAGTTCATGACATCCTAACACGAAATTCATTAAAATATATTATAGAAATTGTGTAACAGATAAGGAGGAACTGGCTTAAAGTGAAAACCTACACACAAACCATTGAAGTATATTTATAAGTTCAAGTATGTATTATGCCACATCTCACAAGATAAATGTTCTTCAACACACAATTCTTCTATAATATGGGGCGTCGCATCATACGACTGCTTTGAAAAACTGCAGACGCTTTGTAGATTACAGATATCAGTTTAAAATTAATAATGTAAGTACTAGTACGTACTGGTACAGCACAGAATCTTCTTGCTAGCACACAAGTACACATATTACAAAAAACTTGCAATTTGTAACATTTTGAAGTACCTTGGTATAATATTTTATAGGTGTACTCAGTACTCACACTTTATATGGAGCACTCAAAATATTATCATTAGGTGAGTAGTATGATGATGATATTATTTTATTATAGTGTGAGAGATTCATACTTACAATTAATAACGAATAATGAGTATTGTGTAGGACAAACTCAAGTGTTTCTTATTTACTTATAATATTATTACAAACTGAATGAAGCCAGTCAATGCATTTTTTGCAGCAATATAATTTAATGTCGCTTTTATCAACTTAGTTGATAGCAGTGGAAGAAGCAAAGAAATTTGTTGCGATACAACATTATTGTACATAAAATCTAATATTCATGAGTATAATAGTGTGCAGTCATGTATTATATTTATTTGTGTTCATAGGAATGTCAAAATGAAGAGTACGTCCTCCTAATATATTAACCATCTATACATGTATTCTACACTTTTGTAATATTATATCTATTCGCAATTAATTTCTCTTAATCATTAATAGCCCCTCCTTCATATATTTCAAGATGTTCACAATCTTATCTTATGTGTTATACAAATAATTTTGTACTAGTTGACTAGTGACTAGTGTAAAATAATACTAGCTATATTCCATTCAATGTCTCAATGACCTAACCTATTGTCCTCAATTTATAACAGATATTCTGGACTACTGCGAAACTGTTACCCTTCTACGAACGAAGTGTACGAAGTAACTCAGCACACACGGCACACAGTATTTGGAAACCATGGTAAAGTGTATGTAGTTTGTTCAAATGTAGGAAAAAATTGTCCTTTATAAAATCAGTTTTGCACAAGAGGAGTGTTTGTGGGTTTTCAACAAGTTTCAACTTATGTTCATGGTCATTAATTATAATGTACAGGATGGTGCTTAGCTAATGTCACATACCAGTGTGGTATCTTCCGGTCATTCCGAAACATCAACACTTATACCAATCGAAAGATCAAAAGCGATTCTACATTGATTTGACACTTATTTGCGAATTTACATTAACATAATTTTGAGTGTTTTATGACAGTTTAAAAAATTGAATCGGAAAAATTTAATCTTTTCGAGGCAATTAAAAAGTTTGCGAGGCCTCGACAATGCTTTTTTTATTGCCATTTGTAGGTAATTGTTAGCAATTATGAATTGAGAAATCATTGTCCTAAAAAAAATTATTAGTCAAAAAGGTACCATTTTCTAGCTTTTTTCAAACAGTCATAAAACAATAAAATGTGAATGTAAATCGCCAAATAAGGTGTCAAATCAGTGTATAATGCTATATCTTTTAATTGTTGAAAGAGTTGATGTTTCACAATGCCCAGAAGATACTACACTGGTATCCCGACCGAATATATTTGAGCCGACAACCGTTGAACATTTCAACCGAATTTTGTCGAGTCAAATTTGAAACTGATTGCTCTTTTGGTATGAATCGAACAGCAAAATAACCGTAGGAAACAAATAAAAAGTAAAATGAGTGCCATTGCCCTTAATCAAACTACGGACTCTTAGTGCGGTCCTTTAGACTCGTACCGTTTATCACTTATTGTTAGGTCTTCCGGGCGAACTTGCTATTCTTATAGTAGAATGAAACTAATTCACACTACAATATTAGCGAATTAGGATTTCCTGGGATTTCCCAAATTTCGTGGGCTTTTGCACATTTCCTAGTGGGGGGAGGTTCTCGGCCAGATTTCCTAAGAAATGTCAATCCCCAAATCCCGATAGAATTTCAACCCTGTAATACATAGTTCTACAGAGCTCAGCTTGGAATATTAACAAACACCAACAGAGCTCTGTTCATTCCTTGAGGTGGGGATATAACATTAACTACGCACCACCTATTGCATAGATGTAGGTACATGTAAACGTGTCTGATTATTATGTAAGGCTAAATGACAGTGAGTTTAGTTCTATCTGGAAAATTTTGGTAACGAGTGGCGGTTGGTGGTTTCAAAGTGAAAATTCTTCAAACCTACGTCACACTTTACAAATACTCCTCTTGTCCACAGCGAAAAATTCATCTACTAAGTTTTGTTCATGAATGTAAAATACATGTAAGTAATCAGTAAGAACTGCGCTAATGGTAAGCAGTAATAAAATATAGGAGAATGCCATTCAGTACTCTTATTATACTAACAGTTCCCAATGTGTGTGCTATGTACATGCTAAAACATAGCGTATTATGCAAACTCTACTTGGACATACATTCTAATTTTCCTGAACGCTTCACATGAAATTATCATCCTAGTTTGGTTGCATGCAAGACAAAAAATTGATTTTAGCAATGAAAGTCCTCTTGTCATTCAGGATGTTCATTTTTACAATAAACTTGTGTACTTGTCATTTTCATTTCACTATGCTATGTACTTGCATTTTAAATCCTAATCAGTCATGGCGATTCCATACTAATTGATTCGTTAAACTATGTGCCAATGCACACCTTTATACTTATTAGCTTCGCAAAGTACAAAGTTAGAACTTTAAACAATGGTATAATTGCACCATTCATATATAAATAAGAAAACCTGTCGATATCACGTTGCATTTAGTGCAACATTTTGTTCTTATTACATACAATCTAAAATACTTACACATCACGCAGGTATTGTTTTTTATGTTGTTGTTGAAATCGGTATTATTTGAAAATTAGTTAAACACTATGTAATCTGTGTGGTGGAAATCTTTCAAACTTATGTAATAATATAATATTTAATGTCATGTGTCAGTAGTGTCATGTAAATTTATATTATTTTTACAAAAAGTTCTTACAAAGTACTAATATGCATTAATAAATAAAGAGGGAGATGTATTATTTATTTATTAATTTCTTATGTATACATAAAGTGTGTCCTCAACACTGAAAGAATAATTTGCTTAAAACACGTATTTACCAGAATATTAAAGTTTGTGCACCCGATAGACGAGAAGCATTATCACAAGACGAATTAAATGTAGCAGGTTAATGTTAATGCCATGTTAACTGAACGATGTGATAATGGATATCAAACCAACCCAAGCGTAAACTTGTCAAAAAGAAACCAATAAAATCAGTGCAAGGTTTTATGACTGTAATACACATAACTCCGCTACTCTGGAGGAAATAAATGCTAAGCATATTATCATGTTCAATTCAAGGTTCAGACCTCACATATCGTTTATATGTCCGCCCACTGTCTCACTATATGTAAAAATTTGACAAATGACATTTTTTGCTGTTCATTCGTTACAATCTTTGCAAATAGGTCAAATGGATTTTATTCGCCACAGTAATACGCTTTGTATAAGATTTGCTGTCTAGTCAATGAGATATTAAACGCAAAAGTAAATACACAGATATTTATGGGTGAACTGGTTTGTAAAAATGAAAAGATACGATGTGATTTCAAAGTTGGTCTTAAAATTTCTACTCGAAACATTTCTTCCATGCTTTACACGTTGTATAAAGCATAAAAAATATTACCTAGGTACTTTAATTGGATTCCAACGCTTTCCTTTATCTCATCATGCTTCTTGTGCAAAAAATTTACAAATGAGTTTATAACAAGAGTGCGTACAAACATTATAAATGAAACTTGTTATATATGGACGTGTTACATCATAATATTATGAACAATCATGTCACACATACCTGTTAAAATTGCTCTTGATATATTATTACATTAACTAAAGTAAATAAGCATTACTAGTTACTAACATTGTTGGCTATTAAAACCATCGTTAACGTTTACTATTAATATGTTTTTACAATCATGCACACAGGAAATTATTGCAGTCTAGTGCCTAACTATACAGGAAAATAATGACATTTTTATTTTTGTTTCTCTGTAACTATTTATACATCAATTATCCGTAAATTTTAGCCGGTTCAATATAATATAAAACTTCTATGTAATAACTGCTATCACTGGCGTAGCCAGGGGGGGGGGCAAGGGGGCACTTCCCCC
>JAQFYB010005724.1:0-13502 GCA_034694085.1 Pogonognathellus longicornis | reverse complement strand
AATCTGAAGCTGTAGCGTACTCAAGCTGTAGAATCGCCAAGCTGTAGTGTGCACCAAGCTGTAGCGTACGGTCACCGAGAATTGTTCCTTGTATATTTACTACAGCCTCTGCTCCTGTATTCGTACTACTACTCAAGGCCGTGTACAGGAGCCCAGACTGACAATTACTCCCTTTCCCGGGAAATCCCAGACAAAACCGTAGAGTTAAAAACATTGAAAATTTTGCGCTTTTACGCTTTGATGCTTTTTAAATTGAATTTAGCCCAAATTTGCCCAAGTTTCTCAAGCAATGCTCGCGATTATTAACACATGTGTAACTCACGTTTGGATTTTGCCCACCCAAAATTTTTTTTCTGGATACAGTCGTGCAACAACTGGCATAGCATGCTATGTAGTTCTAGCGCTGTGTAATATTGGTAGAGACAGAGAGTGAGTGTTTGGTGGAAGTAGGCGGAGAGGAGGGTATGCGAAGATTCGTCGTCGTCGTCTCGTCGTCGACAACTTCCAGCAACTCTCTAACTCTAACTTCTACTTACAACTACGAGAATACTAGCACTACACGATCCGACTGACTGACTGGCATGTAGTGGCATTATACGTACGTGTGTGCATGTGTGTGTACAAGTATATGCTCCAGCACTATAACTATCAAACAAATGCTTTATACGACTCTTTGAGTATAAAGTGACTGCGTATGACTTGGCTGCTTGGTTTTCGTTTGTGTTGGCTTTCTCCATTTCATTCTTCTCGTTTCCTCATTGCCATTTCTCCTGTAAACTATCCGCGGACTGTGTATGGCACAATATCTATCAACCTTCCCTCCTGTCTTTTAGTGTAGAAACTCTCAAGACATCACATTACTACTTCCACACTGCTACTACTCCACTACCTACACACACAACTGCTACTACCACTGATATTCCCAAAGAATTGTAGAAAGCTGCACACACAGTGTTCTTGTTCCCTCCTATCGTGTCCTTCCTTTTCTCTCACTATTTTACCCGTACACTTCCACTTGCGTGCTCAATGCTCCAACGACTACACTACTACTACTGCTACAAGTATAGTATCATCTTGTAGGAAAAAAGGGCTGTTTATGTAGAAAACTGCTTAGTCAAAGTTGAAATCAACCAAACCCTTCCTTCAAACACACTCACACACGTATTCCTTCAAATCAACCTTCCTCTTGTCCATAGCAAATAAAATTCCGATCCATTTAGACGAACTGTAGTGCAACTGACAGACAAACTACGATACGACAAACGCAGACACAAATACATACAAACGAACGACTAGCAAAATAGCAAACCAATTTACCTTTTGCAAACTTATATCTTTTCACTCATAATGTATTCAGTGTTTACTATCACTGTTACTCTTACTCCTATACTGTTACGATAAAATAAATATAGAGCGAAAGTTGCCTAAACAAACACACATACTCACACAAGACTCGAGTCCCAACAGTGCCACCATTCTACACAAGGCACTCAAAACTACTCAAAACACATTCAGTTTTGGAGTAGATGGACACTCTTTATGCAGTTGGCAATAATATTGCAGGGACAGATGTAATCACATTATTAGTTTCATTTCATGGCTCTTTAAGCGTTTAGCAGGAGCTGCACTTCTACACACACCAGACAAACCGCACATAATAATTTCCAGTCCATTCCTTGTGCATTTTCCGAGTTGAACTTTGGATTTTGAGTACCGATATATACATATACATGTACTACTGTATAAGTTCGATCTAATAGAAAACTCTGTGCTGTGTGTTTCCTTGTCGTGTAGTTGCACTATTTGCATTTGCTGTGGTTAAGCCGACTAGCAGAGGTGTGTATTCTATGCAGGATGCAAATGTGAATAACGACTAAATTGTGTATCTATAGTACACGTTTAGTTATATTGGTGTGTGAAAGAGAAAGTATACATATACACTTCTTGTTTAAGACAATACTACGTAGCATATCTATATACAGATACTTCACACGTATATAGTTACAAAGTCGCAATGTCACAAGACTCTGTGAATTCATTAGCTCATATCAATCAAAACAATTGTGCTAATCACGCAATCGTAAACGAAGAAAAGCCAGGTGTGTCTCCGTCATCTGCTACTAGAAAATGTTTAACGTCCACTAACTGCAGTGTTGATTCCTCATCAACACTGTCTTTCGGTTACACAACGATTTTCGTTGCTCTTCTACTAATCTTTGTTAATTTGTTGAGTTGTTCCGCTTCTTCTTCCGTTTCGTCTTCATCTGGTCAGATTTCGCTAAATACTCCTAGCACGAGCGACATAAATATTAATCATAATTTGCCCAACGGGGGAGACATTACAAGCAGTGACAATCCAACGAGTGACTCTGTTGTTGTAAACAACAGCAACAACGACAACAATGATAACAACGGGAATGGCGATTCGGTTCCTGTTGACATTGGTGGTGGTCTATCTTCTTTTAACAGCAATGAGAAAAAGCCTGGAGTTCTTCGTGACATATATCCTGTAGAATCCTTTCCGCCAAAAGCACCCATCATACCGGATATCTTTACAGTGGCAGTCGAAACTATTTATATGAAGGTAACAAAAATAATCACAATTTTTTTCATTTCAATAATTATTTTTACAGCAAGAGTAAAAGTAACTTTAAAAAGTGTTAAAAGTGAAAGCTACTTTCTAGTATCTTGACTGTATAAAATAAAATAATATAATTTGTTTCATCCATGTGTTTGTAGGAACAGAAAAGGCAAGTGTGGAATTTGCACGTGGATCGAGCTGAAAAAATTGTTGTGCATAAATTGGATTTGCCTAACAATGGAAAACGCTACGAATGGTTCTATTCTAAAATTGTCCGGGACTTCCGATCAGGTATGGTTAATTACTTTTAACAAATATTTTCTCAAGAAATTGAATATTTTGGAAGCAAAAAATTCCATTAAAAATGAATTTTGCGTTCCAACATGAATTTTAGGTTTGGAATTCCGCATCTCTAACGCTAAAGATACAGCGGATTGCATCGTGGAGCCTATTAGTAACGAGTTCGAGTTGACATCTCATAACTTAAAGAGATTTATGCTGGAACACGCCAAGCTTCTGCTGAACTTTGATCCATCATTTGTGAATTACTGGGGCAAGGTACTCATTCCAACTTTATGCGTACATTACTCTGCATGACTACCTACACAGACTACAGACGCACATACTTTTAGTAACTTTGACGAAAGGTACTTTCCCTTTAAGGGAAAGAATGAATATGAGTCTGTCTATAAAATATGATGTTGGTTGTAAAAGTGATAGTTGCTTGACATGATTCATATCCGATTTCGGAATTGAAAGGAACATCATGACTGCACATTAGTAGTCCAGGCACGACACCGAAGCACAACAGATAAGAACAAAATGAGGAAATAATAGATAGGTAGTAGATATTCTCCGACTCTATGCATAAAGCTCACCCAGCCATTAAAGTTAAATTGGAAAAACTTTCTAGGCTGTCTTTTGCTTCTTTCAACGTCTACAACTAACAAGCGATATATGAAAGTGTGCCGTCGTCGTCGTCGCCTTCTCATTGAGTTCGGGCTTGTTGAAAGCTACGACGTGAAGTTTAATTAAAACAGAAAACTGCCAAACTGCTAAATGCTTCTTACACTTTTGTTATTGCGTTTTCATTTATTTCATTTATTCTCGACTATCTGTGAAAGTAGGACTGTAGCAGATACTTATAGGACAATGTAGAATATTCTTGTAGTAGCACCATTCTCGAATAATATTATATTGCTAGGATCTAGTATTAGTACTCTAGTCCTCGTCCGTGCTATTTATATAGGACATGGTGAAGTAACAAATGAAATAACACATTTGTACAAGTTAGTGCAGTAGTAGTGTGAGTGTACAGTATACGTAGTATATGGTGTGTACACTGCAATAGAATGCATACATAAATATAGATTGTATGAATTTAAATGTATAAGTATATCTGTGAAAGATTTGACTTCTGGATGTCTTTCTCGCGTTGTCTGTGCACAGAGATCGATAAGGAACTTACAGTGTGACATCTGGCTCCACGAAAGTCTCGGCGAATTCGTTTCAGAATTTGGCTTTGCAAATGATTCCAGTCTACCCATTTCCGTTGCAACTTTCTCACGAGAGTCGAAACCGGATATAATTGCCATTTCCAATATCTATGAAGACAACTCTCACACTTTCAATCCATTTGCAAAAACACAAGGTCATCCCGACGTCAGCGAGTGTTTGGATGCGACTCCTCTTCTTCTCAGGATCATTCTTGACGGTAAATGTCTCATTAGTCTTACTACGTCTTGCTATAAAAATAAATGTCTCATTTAGCCAAATGCGAAGGCATAAAATAGCCCATAAAATGCATAAAATACCACCACTCAGTTTCCTAAGCACACGTATAGTATCATTCTGGGCACTACATCATACTAACTGAACCGCATAAAATATAATGTTATTGTAATATAAATTATTATGTCAAATTTTTTAATGTTATATTTTCTTCTTTGTGTTTGCGAAGCACCTTACCAAAAACTGAAGTCTGGCAGGGAATTTACAGTTTTGGAATCAATACGGAGGGCTGTAGCAGGTCTCGCTGGAATTTCCTTGCTCCGCGTCACTGATCTTGCGGTAAGAGATGTGTGCACCATATTGTCAAGCAATAAAAACTACCCCGACCATGCAGAAATAATATCCCTCTTTTTCAGCATAAAGCGAGGTTAATAAATTTAAAAATCCAAGTGTGTCATCAATTTTTCAGTTGACAGAGTGGCCAGGTGGTACTTCCGCATTTTGGTTTTCCCTGCGACAAATCGTGAACTTCCAAGAGCTTTCACGGAATAATAACACGTCACATTCCACTATTGTTTTTCCACTGGCTGACGCCTACCGCATTTTGCGAGATGTCATTTCCCGTCACGATGTCACACTGCGAGTTGATCTTTCACCGAACGAACACATGGTAAATTAATTAGTGTTATTGTTGAATTAACCTAATACCTTCTATAGACCTACTCATTGTGGCTTTCAGTTTTCAGTTGAGTACTTTCAATGTGTCGTGTGCTACTAGCACTAGTAACAATAATTTTCATTTGTTGACTCCTGCTGATTTAGCTTGTTGGAATACAACGAGGATCTCTGGTTACAATCCCTAGAGGTCTTCACCCGATTTTCATGCGAAATCCAAACCTCCATGCCAAATCTCTGTCTGTAATCAAAGCAACGTACACTTCGGGTAAGTCTCCCGACCAAATCTGCGACGACAACAGAATAATATTAGTTTTGCATAATGAAAATCAAAGGTTGCTGAGCAGAGTTCATTTGCATATTTTATGATATTACATTTCAGGGGCGGTAGCAGGACTAGGTCTGGCTATGGCTGTTTTGGGATTAGCAATTGGTTTGCTGCTTGGCTTTGTTCTCTGGAACGGTTCAACGCGGATGCGATATTGGCGTTCGCCATGGTCCAACAGTCCAATTCCCTACGGCTTGGAAACTTAATTGCTGAATGTGTGTGTTGTGACAATTTGGGTTTTCGTGTATTGAAATTATGTATTACTAACTACTACTACTAAATGAGGTACGAAGTATAAACCAGCCAGCAAGAACTTAATTAATTACTCATTAGCAGCAAATAAAGCACCCGTTCATATGAAGGTAAAAATAAGGCAGCTACCTTAACCAACCCCCCTTATATGTAATAATATTATGGGTAACAATTCTTGTAGTAAAACAATCGATGATTCAACAATCAACCTTCCGCTTATATATCTGTACTCCGATTTAGAATACTCATATTACATGCACCCAATATACACTAATGTTATTATTATATTCAGTAGGGTATCATGCGTTTTAGGCTCAAACAAATTAAATGTTAATTAATACTCCGTCAATACTATACAATAAAACTCAAATGTCTATGATGGAATTCTTTATATGACTTAACTTATATTGTAATTGTAATGTTAATAAAACTCTACTACTAAATAGCTACAGACACTTTAAAAATTAATTATATCGGTACATAAGGTATATATAGATGTGACACAACTAATTTGTTTGTGTTAGTTATGTATGTTCCGACCAAAGTCTTTACTATGTATAATGGATTCTTCAAGTCTACACAAATGGTCGGGATTGTGCAATTGTTAAATATTTTTTAATTATAAATTCCTTTTGGCCAATTTCTATTTGTTTCAGAGTCTGTGCTTTGAATCAATTTTAATTGGAGTTGAAGAATCTGTCGATGTAAAGTAAAGTTATCTCTGTAGCGATAAAGTACTTGTAGTACTTTTGCTGTGTAGAGACTTGAATCCTTAATTAAACGATTTATAGGTCATGTTCTTAACGAGTTTGCAATATAATATTACGAGACTATACTGTCGATTATTGTGTACATGAATTAATTACTGATGAAGGTGACAATTAATGGCTAAATATAAACTTATAGACAATGACTACTATAGTCCATAAAAGTTATTGTAAATAGTGACAAAAATAGTCTTCAGTACATGTACGGTGTGTGAATGACTATAAGAGGAATTGACATTCTGAATTTACATGTTTATTATATACATACCTACATACTACAGGTATGCATTTCATGAAGGACGCCAGACTTTTAGAATGTACGTTCCCCGAGCAAAAATAAAGTTAAACTTTTCATAACTAAAACTAATACAAGAATCTTAAATGCAATCCATTATTGACACACTTTGCTAAAAGTGAGCACATTCGGCAAACATACTACGCTATATCAAATTTCTACTTAGTGTAGGATCTCGTATAGCATATCTAAATCTTTAGCCTTTTGTATAGTTTCAAACACAAGTACCTAAGAGCTTGCAACATTAATAGAGGCAGAAAACATTTTTCCGAGCCATTTCTAGCTCACTACACATTATTTTCCTCGTGTTAGCACTCAATTTCTACATTTCTTGTTGAAACTGCATTTGATACTTAAACACATTCTTTTACACATACCACTCTGTATTTTGGATTGTTGTTAAATATTCTATACCTTTCAATACGAAAACTTTCTCTCGAGTACTTTCACGTGCCCAGCATAAACGAATAAAAAGTCAAGTCTATTTCAATCTTATGGCGTCAATAATAAATACCGTGCAATTAGGGCTGCATTATTAGGAATGTAACGATATTCTTACACTACATAGGTAGACAAGACACGTATACTACTACATACAGGAGAGCGTTAGTAGGAGTAGCAACATGACTTCCCAAAGTTCATAATAACACTTACCCGACGCATTTGACTGTAAACTTTTGCTGGAGCTACACAGACTACACACACAGACATAGATCGTTGGTGAGTGTAGTGTGCATAAGAGAGTGGGAGGGATATCATGGAGAAGAAATAAGAAGGAAAGCCGAGAGAGTAAAAACGCTCGGATGAACATTCGTAATATTAGTATTTCCTTTGATGTTACTGCTGATATATACAGCAAAGATCATTGCGGAAATCGTTTTCTCTCTCGTTCTCTCCGTCTACCAATTGACAAGATTCGTTTGAAAAGAGCAAGTTGGGCTTAGTTTGTTATCGGGAGAGATGGTCGTGGTGTCGATAGATAGGAACTCTCCAGATAATGTACACAAGTCGTGATCCTAATAAAACATTAATGAAGCTGAAGCGTATATAGCTTTTCCCAAAATAAAAAACACATTCCATTAGCTTAGTTCTTCAGAGATCTGAGAGAGAGTAGTATGGAACACCAAGCACATTGCAATTTGCTCTTGTAACAAACGTAGTCCTATATAGTACCTGGAAGTCTGTTCAATATTAGATGAAGGCACAAAAACAATACAATGTAGGCTTTCGAGAATCAACTTCTGTTACAATGGAGCATATCATAGTTCCATAAAAATATTTATACCAACATTCAGTGTATTGCATATTTTGATCAAGAGACCAAACACCAAAGAAATATCAGCTTGCCAAACTACACAAGTAAATCCTTCATTCTTGGTAATGTTCTATTGAGTGCGCAGTACTAAAAATTATCTTAACGAGTGCCATTTTACGACCTAACAATTTGATGTTTGTATGTTGCTCTCTATGTCATGAGCATAGGCGTAGCCAGGATTTGGTTTCGGGGGGGGGGAGCAAACTGAAAACATGAGGTATACATGTGCTCATTTTGAGCAAAAAAATTAGCCAAAAATGAACATAATATACCCAAAATTCGCACGTAGCTCGAACAATTTCGCGAATTTTGGTACTTTTTTTGGTGAAATAACCTATTTTTCTTGGATTTCGGGGGGGAGTGCCCCCTTGCCCCCTGGCTACGCCAGTGGTCATGAGGCTACACAAAAAGTATGATCTAGACATTGAACATTTGAAACCAGTTGGTAGCATGAGTTTTACCTAGTTTTACCCTGTACCTGAGCAAATATCATAATTTTCAAAATGGCACAGAATATGTAGAACAAACAGAAAATGAAAAAATTGAATAAAACAATGAAAGTATATAGATTCTTATTTAGACTCATAATATTTTTATTTCAACTTGTGACAGACTAGGACTAGAATGTTCGTTACAATCCTCTGTGGATAAGCCAATCGACGTACGTAGTTATTTTAAGGCCACATTTTTTCATGAATTCCACTGTTGGATCGTTACGGCATTCGACAGTGAGACAAGGCATACGGCCTGTTTTGGCAAACTCTCTCATTGCAAATGTCATAGAAGTTCGTGCATATCCCTTTTGTCTGTGTTCTTTCAAAGTGTACAACATGGTTATGAGACCCGAGCCTATATTTGCAACTCCACATACAATTTTCCCGTCAATGTAAACTCCCCCAGATGGATTCCTATTAATTATTTTCTTTACAGCGATGTCAGACTTTTCTTTTGCGAATTTCCACGTGTTGAGAATAAATTGCACACCCTGATCTTCATCCAAAGGCTTTACTTCCATGGTCTTCGAAGCAGAGTCAGATCTGTTTTACACAAAACCAGTATTTTATTACGTTTTTCTTATACTTTTATATAGTGTGTCACGCTATACGGTAAACACACACCACACGTGCGTTCTGCACGTAAACGTAAGTGGAGAGTGGTAGTCTGGTAGTGGAAAATAGATTTTTTGATTCGTACATGTAGGTCTCCAAGTTCAAACTCTCGTTTATTCCTCGGTAGAAGAGGAAGCAGGGATGAACGTCTGTTGAATTGCCTTTGATGTTGCAACTGATATCAAAGATCATAGCTGAAACGTTTTTCTCCAGAAAGAAAGAATACGGTTCGTTCCAATTGAAGAGATTTGACGTGGCAAAAATTTGTTTTATCTCTTCTGTGATAAGGGCATCAGGTGGGGCGGATATAGTTACATCTAAGCCATAATCCTACAACATAATCACGTCCCACTTTTATTTATTTAACGTCTTTGACTGCTGGTGCGTTTTGTACTTGTACTTTGAACTTTTAGACTCTATTTCTCGTTTAAAATTGAAAACATTTTTATTACATTCTAATGCTTTAATGCATGAAATATTTGTATTTATGATTTAGGTACCTACTTCTCTAAAAAATGTTGCCACTATCCATGTATTGTCATTAATTTCGGAAAATAGCGTGTAGAATGCCATTTCAGTAGGAAACTTACTCCAGGATTTTACCATGTTCCATATCTACATATAATCATAATGTATTTAAGGCACTTTTATGGCACTTATATATATACATACATGTACTAATAAAAAATATGAAATTGAAGCCAGTAGTATATGGAAAACACCTATCCATATACTTACACAATCCTTAGAGATAAGTTAGAACATATAAATTATAAATATTAAAGACAATTTTCAAACCTGAGCTGATTTTGGTAATCGTTTTTCAACGATTTCTATTAAATCGTTAGGGTCCTGGACAGCCACAAATGGGCTAATATCCATTTTGTCCATATTTGTTGTGGTAAATTAAACAAAGCGAAAATATATAAAAAAGTAATTCGCGTAAATTCGTTATAATATCTTCGATTATGTGTTTTAATACAGTCTACTACCAACTATACTGAATTCTTAATTAAACCACTTTGTAAGAGTATCTATGTACAATACGCTTTCTACTGTGTATGCTTGGATCATGTACTAAAACAAATTACTTGAATGTACTACGGTTATACCAAATTATTTTATCAATATACATTTTTACATCGTATCTTACATTGCAATTATGGGATAAATACAAGGTCAAGTTTATCATTCATGTAAACGCAAATGAAAAATTACATGCACAGCACAAAAAGGTGCCCAATTTTATAAGGTTTTATACATAGAACAGTAGAAATACAGCATACTAATCTTGAGAAATCATCTGCCAAATTCCATTTTGGTAGTTCCATATTATTCAACTGCCAAATACTCAATACTTATATATTTTTACTTAATAAATATTTATATTATGTATGAATGTATGAAAGAGCATATAGATATAGTAATAGGCAAACTGCTCTTAACATGGGCAACAATAGGAAATATCAAGTATAAGTTCTTGTATCTTCTTCTTGTTCTTGTCACTGGTTCTTGGTATAATATTAACATGTTAGAATGCTTTCATCATATTACAGGTAGGTACTTAAATGAGTGATTCTCTATATATCTAACTACGAAATACAGAATTACTAACAAATTAACTGTACAATAAACCTGATTATTTATGGTATATAAATTTAGTATACAGATAAAGCAAAGTAGATTTGAATACTGCTATAATAGTTATAAACATTACATTATTAATTAATATGAATTTCAATTTGTACATTCAAGAGCAAGATGTGATTATGAAGTGAATCAATACAATACAGTAGTAAAGTGAGTATAGAGTACCCTGTTCTAGGAAATAGGGGCTATGTAATAGTTCTAGATTGTCTGTATAAGCGGCCCTAGAACAAGCCACGGAATAGGCACACTTCGTCAATGCGTCATGGGTTGGATGAGTTTATATTTAATTACCATAACTGTAATTCCATATAAATAGACTATTATCTAAAACATTTATCTAGGTTCTTATTGATTGTATATTCAATAAGGATGGAATTAATATAATGTCGGCCACCCTGGATGGAATTTGTAATTTTTATTAACATATAACTATGTGTTTGTCACCATTAACTTGTTAAAATTTAAAGTGCAGGTTTTATGTACATTACAAAATCTACATCGCCTGCTTCGATAAATCCCAACTTTTTCTGGAAAGCTATAGAAATGTGATTGTCAGTTTCGACAGTAAGACATGGGATACGTCCCTGTTTGGCAAGTTCTTTCATTATGGATGACATACAAATCTTTGCCAAACCTTTTTGTCTATGCTCCTCTAAAGTGTACAGCATGGATAAGATTCCACCGCCTTGTGTTACAACACCACAAGCAAGTTTTCCATCTATGTAAACTCCCATCGAGGGGTTATTAGCAATTATATTCTTAATCGCAATGTCTGAATTTTCTTTGGCGTATTTCCAAGTTTTCAACATGAATGGAACACCCTCGCCAGCATCCAGAGGCTTGGTTTCCATATTTTCAATGCTGGAGATGGATCTATTGTATCAAATAAAACCGTATATTCATTTGATATCGAGAGTGCAAACGCCAATAACATCTTTATGGTTAAATTCTAAAAGTTTCAAAATTTTAGAGGGTAGGATAAGATATTTTCCTATGCCCCTCTGTATACGGCTTTAGTATCAAATATAGAGATTTGCAAATATTTATTTTGCATGACTATCATTCATAAATAATGTTCAAATTAATGGAAGATATTAATTAACTGCACATGATGGCCATGTGTTATACAGTTAAGATGAACAATAAAACAGCATTTTTTAATGTTTGCTCAAGAAAACCGGGTTATGAAGTTCTTACCCAAATTGAGAATTCAGTTTCAAGCTTTCTTGAATTCCCAGATAGAATAAAATACAAGGTACAACATTTGTAGGATTTCGCTTGATTTTGGTACTGATGTCATTGATCATAGCTGAAATCCTTTTCTCAACAGCATAAAAACAGTAAGATTCTCTCCAATCAATAAGATTTGATGTAGCAAATATCACCTTTAGTTCTTCTGTAATAGGAGTTTCGGGCGAAGCTGAGATACTTATATCCACACCATAATCCTAGCAAATCAAAGTATAGAAACTGTTATAGTTTTATGGTTTAGAAATGGACAACTAATAAATGCTTTCAAATTTTGTTATGCAAAAGTAGTGGTCGAAGAACCTCTCTATAAAACGTAGCCACTATCCATGTATTGTCGTTAATATCCGGATTGATTGTATAAAACTTTATTTTTGGAAATCTAGCTCTTGATTGCAGCATATTCCACATCTATTTAAAAAAATCAATTATATACAATATGAATTTATTTATTAATTTAATAATTAATTACATACTTCCATGTCTATTTCAATTACATATTTCCATACTCTACTTATTCAGTTGAGTTTTGAGGATATTTTTAAGTAAAGTTATGCATACCAATTTTACATATCAATTAAACTGGTACACACTCACTTTCATTTATATGGTTGAACACCGCTCCCATTCCCATATGGAAGAATTTCCATGCAAATAAATGACTATTCGTTAATATCCATTTTTACAATAGAGAATATAATATAAATAAAATGATCGTAATTTTTAAATTAGAAATTATATAGTTTTTTATTTTGTAAGTTCTGTCTCTGTATATCATTAAATAGATCGAGGGTCGAGGTACATAAATTGCAATATAATTTAAAAATGTAAAGTTGGATAGCGTTTTGAAGTTATAATCAATAATAATATTTTAAGCTAACCAATTTTTGCTACAGTCAACAGTAAATGTGGTTTTTCGTTACGTTTAGCAGTTCGAGTACATGCTAGATTAGAGAAACTTAAAAATAATAATTAAAAATATTGCAATTAGCTATGTACCTACCTGATAAGTAACAATTCTCCAATACTTACGTTAGCGGAATACGGCAACCTTTTTTCCAAAATAGAAGATAATAATAGTGGTTCATTTAGCAAAACAAAGGGATGAATATCTTTATTGCTCGTAATTGTTGCATCGAGATCCATAGCTTTAACTGTTTTTCAAAAATAATTTTCTTTATAAATGGATTCACGGATATAGCATGAATATATGAGTCGATTCCCACTTATATAGTGAATGACAGTTGCATGCAAACAGCGAGAAATTATCTGCCAGTTCCATTTATCCATTTAGCAATTCAAGGCTAAAGTACAAGGGTTTTGAACTGTGCATATGATTGTATTAATATGGCTTATGTTTAGGTATATTTAGGTATGCATGATATATAAATAGTGACATGTTATTCTTATTATTTATCATGCATATAAGAACATAGTAAAATAATAGAAACTACTGAAACTAGGTACACCACACGCCCGTATTCAGGGGGTGGGCAAACGGGCAATTGCCTCCTCCGAAATCCCGAAAAAAGAGGTTATTTTGCCCTGAAA
>JAQFYB010005723.1:0-13502 GCA_034694085.1 Pogonognathellus longicornis | reverse complement strand
AAATACTAAGTTTGGGAACTGTACACAAACGCTGTGCAAATATGTAAGAAAATATTTTTCCGATTCCTGCTTATTACCTATTGGAATCATCATACCTGTAATGAAGAAATAAAGAAATAAACTGTATACAAAAATTATTTCATTTCACACCAACTAAGATGCATGTATTAAACGATTATCATTGAAACATAAATATTAAATCAATGATTACTTGTGCAAGACGAATTAATGCAAAACATGCTTAAGAACATGGTGACCATCATAAGACGCAGTAGTATTCCTGGGATTTTAGCTCCAGAAGACGATACTACCCAGCTAGTTATTCTGATAACAATATTCTGACATTTTTCAATTGCTAGTGCCATAGTTAAACATGAAAGAAGATAGAAGCCTGTAGAACTTAAATATTTTGCTGCCACAGCATCTTATTAGAGAAAAATTCAACGATTTAGTTAATAAGCAAAGGTTTATCAATTAAAAAAATATTCAAGGTTTTTAAAGACAAATAATATTTTTACATACTAACCACTTCCTTCGATACCCATCAATGGGACCAGCACAACAGGGAGAAAACTAATCAACAAACAAAAGAATAACATGGGGTATTTCATATATTTTATATAGAAAACATTTACCTTGTTAAGGATAAAGGTACGCATTCGGTCACCTATGTCCAAAAAATTAAGATAATATTATTACAATTTTCAACAGCCTTTTACAATTCAATTAAATAATCAACGAATAAAAATTTAAAGACTACCCAATAGGATGCCATGAGTAGCATGATAAAAGCTCCTTGCTGAGGTTTAAAAGCCCTTGCATCGTTCCAGTCCTTTGGTTTTTCAGGATCCTGAATTTATTCACAAATAATTTCAAATAACAATAAGTAAAAAATATATAACAGAATCATTATAATACGGAGATTATAAAAATTGCTGAGGTTATAATAGGTGCGTACCCAGGGGGGTGCACGTGCACCCCCCAGAATACTAAAAAATTAGATTATTTTGCCATGAAAGTTCAAAAAATTTCGCGCGCTATTATGGACTAAATTTTACCTTAAATCCAAATTTTGCTCTCACAATATTTAATTTCTGTGCACACCCAGCTTATGATCCTGGGTACGCGCCTGTGTTCTATTATGCTGTACATAAAGTGTCAAGAATTATACTACTCACCCAAACAAACACCAAGAGAAGTACCACAGGAATAGAGTTGGTTAAAATGAATTTATAGTTTCTGCGAGAACATGAAATTACTTTTGCTCCCCAACCTGGCATTATGAGTTTTTCTCAAACAATAAAACTTTTTAGTCAGAAAACTGTTCCAGGACTTTACTACCGGATAAAAATGGTCAGTGAGAAATTACTTCTGAAAGACAAAGGACCCTATCGCCGATATGACACTTTTTATACTGTCTTTACTTCATTTTATAATCCTATAAGTACGCCACCCACACACCACATGCCGGTGCATTGATTTCACATTTATCAATGCAGATCAATTGCCACTATTTATTTACTGATGCTCAATATTTTTACTGATGCTAAAATATTGAAGTTTTCATTCAAATGTCAAATTCTTCATTCTTTGACTACCAACATTCATATTGAATAAATAAAAGTTAATACTAAAGCAACGAAAAAATATTTACCTAAGTACTTTATTCGAATTGTGATGGACCATGTTTGTTAACCCTATTCCGGTCAGGGTAGTGCAAAATATACACAACGACTGCTTCAATATTTTTTTCATCAAAAATGGGACATTTGAGACCCTGAGACTTCCTGATTCCTGACTATGCATCTTATAAAATATTAATGATGCCATTGGTATCAAAATAAAATTTTACAATTTTGCATGTAAATGTCTGAAATTCAAAAGGACCGTACACAATACATGGTCAATTCACTTCTGGTGGTTAATTGTTTATATGTAAACCATCTGGAATTATTTTAATGTAAACTGACTAATGGCTTTAATAATTTCATACGATAAAAAAATCTCCCGGTGATGAAGTTCCATCCAACTTTTACAGAGAAAAACTCCCTACTGGCTTTTTTCGAAAATTAATGAGTCTATGTCTACAAACAACTTATAGAGAGACCTGTTTAAATACATTGAGCGCATGTATGGACAATTAAAATATTGCCCGTAAATATTGAAAAATGTTGAAAACACTGCTCGTACCGTACCCCTTATTTCGGATTTACTCTCTTTTAAATTAAAAATAGACCATTGATATAAGTTTTTTTTTATTTCATGGGATTCCATTCTTTATTTAAATTTTTGAATACTTAACAATGAGCCCAAGTTATACAATTGATATTTATTTTCGATCATTTAATGGCACATTTATTACTGATTTAGTGTCACAATTATTTTGCAGGTAGGGAAATTAAAAAAAAATTGTCCGATTATTGACTGCCGGGCTTTCTCTCTTCTCTGTAAAACTTATTAAACTCGAAGTTTTGGACATTCTAGGAACGGTTGAAAAGTACTGCTCAGACTTCTGCTTCAAATGATCTAGGGCCTTTTAAACACTGATGGATATTCCATGAGTCCTTCAATATATTGGTTGTAGGTCATTAATTCCTTGTAATGTTCCCAACGATGGATCAATATTTCGTCCCAAGGAATGTCCGCGTTTTTTTCTTCACACAACATGCATTTGAATAACTGACCTGCAATGTGACGCGTGTCATAACCCAAATGAATTTTGTTTTCTAACCCATTTTCTTTTTTGTTGTGCGTCTTATTTACAACATCTGCAACTGGGCGTTTGTCACCATCATTATTTGTAGATGCTACTATAGCTGAAGAACCTTTTTCATCTTTATTGTCCCTGTCATTAACAACATCAATGATTGAATTGTCTTCATGAGGTCCCGTTGTAGTAGCACATTGATTTGAAATCTTGTATACATCTTGCAGCATTACCACGGGATGAAGATGGAGTTTGTTTAATACTTTTTCCTTACTTTCAATTTCTTTTGAGAAGCTGCGGCAACACTTTAATTCATCCGTTTCCATTATTGTCTTCAGAAAATGACGATTTTTACTTGCAATGCTTCTAACCCTTTTCATTTTGTTGCTTACCTTTTCAAGTGGATCTGAAAAGCATAATTAATTAATATGTATAGGTAATAGGTAACTACAATTGTTTGCAGTTTTGCATGAATTTTTTATCATTCTTAATTTTCAGGTATTTTAATTCACTATATAAATATTTGACTTGGGAAAGTAGGTACATAATAAAAAGGCATCTAAATCTATAATAAATATTTCAAAAATAATTGTGTTAAGTTACATCATCATCATTAAAATATTAAATTAAAATATTCCCAATGATTTTAGCATTCTGTTTTTTCAATTCAGTTGACATTGCGGAAAATAGCACAGTGGACCTTTCACTCGTTGCACCAAAGTAAAAAAAAACTCTGAAAAAGATGTCGATACTTTTACTTACTTTCTGTTATTAATTTATGCGATTGTTACTATCTATTATTATATCAGGCAGTTATTTACTTACTTAGTTTTTCAATGATTTGATTAGCAGAAAACGGCTCCAATTAAATCAAATTAACATGTCATGGAATTTAACTCCCTTTTTTATATAGTTCTTCGTAGCTATCTACGATTTATACTGAAGTGATATTGTAATGTATCTGTATTATGTATTTTTATATCTCAACTAATTAAGATTGAATCCAATTCCAATTGTCTGTACCATAAATTCTTTACGCAGTAATGTAAGTTAAGTATTGTTTAACCTTGAGCAAAAGTATCGTGCAATAAAAGTAACAAATTTTATTTCGTATTCAATTCTAAGTACATATATACTGGAAAAAATTAGTAGTTGCTGCCATTGCATTGAAGCTTCATTGCATACTGGACCAGGAAATAAGTAAAACTGTTTACGTACAACCAAATTGTTTTCAATAACATGTGTACATCGATTTTACATGTTGTATCCCGAGTTGCATGTACTTTGAAAATTATGAAAATATAGGTATTTATATACATATCTACCATTTTTATCCGTTTAATTACATGAACATTTACAATACTTCATATAAACACAATAATTGAGTGTGGGTGTGATGAAGTTTTAAATTATTTCGACCAGACCGTATGCAGAAATTGATTTCGGGGAGGGCAAAATACCAGTATTATGATATGCAAATGTGCGTTTGAACGCAGTTAACGAGCCGATTCGAACCAAAATCAGGGTAAAATGTATAATATTTGCAAGTAGCATGAACATTGCACTTTTAACAAAAAATGTATTTTTTATTTCGGCTAGGGGGAATTGTCGGTTTACACCCCACACTGCGTATGTCGTATGATTTTTATGTTATATTTGTAATAAGCATTGATTTGACCATTTTATTCCATACAAAAAAGTGTCATCTTACGATTTATCTTAAAATAAATTAAATTTGAATTACTTATAAATTACATACTTTAAAAAATTATCTTAATTATAAAAAATTGATATTAAAATGTTCCAAAAAAATTATATTCTTTTTAAAATTTTATATTAAACGTGTTAACGTTTATTAACACTATCATCCTCAATCAAGGGCGTATATACAGTATACAAGGATGTAATGTAAGGGTATAAAATTTTTTAGGGTTCAGAAGAACCCTAAAAAGAATGATATAATGATTTCATGGACACACTTATGAAATTGTCATTATATCTTTTATTTAACTGGTCATTGCATTTGGTGACTGCATAAACTGCAAGTTATGTGTTATCTTTGTTAAGTAAAACACCCTCGATTTCTACTTTCTACTACCTACCTGTCAGTTTACTTCATGTTGATTTCGGACATCTTGAATTATTATACAATCAATATTAGTATTACCATAAGCGTAGCCAGGATTTGGTTTCGGGAGAAGCAAACTCAAAACATGAGGTATATATGAAAAATTTGAGCAATTTTGGGCAAAAATAGAAATAAAATACCGAAAATTTAGCGATTTTTCGGCAAAAAAGCCAATTTTTTCCGGATATCGGGGGGAGGAGGCAATTGCCCCTTGATCCCCTGGCTACACCAGTGAGTATTGCTGTAATAAACTCAAAATTAGTTACATAATTTACTTTTGTGAATATTTTAAGTGCATTAACAATTTCATAGTATTTCTCAGAACCCATAATTACATAATTAATGAAAACGCCCATTAAATATAAATAACATAACAAATTGTTGTAACCTCTCCGACTCTCCGACTACAACCCAAAATACACAAACGATACATACATATGAATTCATAAACTGGGTGCATGGACACTCGTGCATATACTTTAATCAGCTGTAAATTAAAATAAAATAAAAGCAATGTTAACAACCTTGTTGACTCATTACAGCAGCAATTATTGTGGAAATGTGAAATGATCATTAGTATATTATTATGCGATACCATTTTTGCGTTTCAGACAATATTTATCTAAAAATATGTAATATTAGTCAATTTGCTGGTTAATAGTTGTATTTCATGTGTAACAAACTCTCAATGAATCAATCTTCATTTCTCATACCTAACCTAACATCTATTGTATATTGCATGTAATATTTTATCTTCATGTAGATTTCCGTGAAGGAAAAGGGTTGTTAGCTAATTACTGTGAAGATGTATTGTTAAAATTCTTATATGATAAAGCGTGAAAGGAATTAACGATTTCATAATTAGTGTACTCGATTATCCGCTTGTGATCAACAAGGATGTAATTAGACAAAACCAATCATATAAAAGGAATTTCTAACTCTGTTGAAAATATTCACATTTCTCATTTACAAATAACTCGCTAAGAATTTAGCCATATCCAAAAATGGCGAAACTCCAGGTTAGATTTCAAATCTTCAGAATTAACGAATTTCGTAAAAATTGGGGAAGAAAATGTATTTCCATTTCCTTACTTAGTCTAAATTTTGAAACCCTTTGTTTTTAGATTCTGGCAGTTCTACTTTTAGTAGCTATAGTATGTATCCACGCAATCCCCGTTGAAGAGAACGAGAAGGAGGCTCGAGAAGCAGGATCTGAGGGTGAATTGGCTGTAGCTTCTGAAGGTTCTGAACGTGATGCTCGTTATTGGGGCCGTGGTGGTAATGAATTCTTTTAATAAAATTTAAACATTGTGAATCAAAATTAAATTATTACTTACAAATTCGGGCACTAAATGAATGAATGAATAAACAGGTTGATAATAATTTTTTTGATATTTTATATTCCTAAGGTGGATGGGGACGCCACGGCGGTTGGGGTGGTGGATACGGCGGTTGGGGTGGTGGATGGGGTGGACGTTACGGAGGATGGGGAGGAGGTATAAAAATTGATAAATATTAAATCAATATTAAATGTTTAACCCTACGATTGATTATTTGGCTTGCAAAAAATTAACGAGTAAAATATTTTTAAGGTTGGGGTGGTCGTTACGGAGGATGGGGTACGTTTTGTTTGATTTTTCATTCCAATTCGTTCAATTTTTAGACGATGTTGCTTAAAATTATAATACTATCCTTACAATACAGAATTACTTATTTTAAAAATACATAATGAAACGTCAGGTAAATCAGAGACATTCAGTAACAAGTTATTAATGGTACGTTTTTAATTTTTGAAGGTGGTGGCTGGGGACGCCGTGGAGGATGGTACTATTAAAAAACTCATTCTTCCAATCATCTTCTTTGTTGCATCAAAAATTAGGTCTAAATGATTGTAAACTTTATTTACAATCGTTTGAGTCTGTAACTGTATCGATGTTCAAAAATGTCTGTGTACAATCATTATTTATTTCTGAATAAATGATCTGTGAGTTGAAATTATATTATAGTACCTACCTAGATATTCCTGAAAAATTATTTTCAATTCTGACTCGTGATTTCCTGAATGTTAATTTAATTTGCTTTATTTTTCTACACGATGTGATGTGATGTATCTTTGAATATGATCGTTTCGTTCCACTATAATCGCATATTTGCATCATCATAAAACAAAAGAAAATTATACCTATTAGATTTATTAATTATTATTAATTATTAATAACCGTATTTACTATTATCCCCTTATAGGTAATGTAATTAATGGAAGTGTATAAAAATGAAATGTGTAGTTAGGGATAAGTAGGTATAGAAATGCAGCACAAGTACATATGTTAAAACATTTAAATTACAATATTTATCACAAGACTCATTCTCATTCGGAATTCCTGTTGCAATGCATGTCATGCATATATGCTGTAAACAAGGAGGTGCAGTTCATTTACGGTACGGAAGAAAATTTCCCTTTAGGTGGCAGTATCATTTGGTACAGTAGACCAGTAGCGCAATATCCACTTGAACAAGTGAATCGTGGGAATAAACGACAATTGTAAAGGCATTTAATGGCTTCACTGCTAGAGAGTACTACATATAAAGGGTTGGTAGTAATATCCTATGAATGTATCATAATACTAAGGCACTCTTCATACATACATACATATTATATGCTACAAGACAAGCATAGCCATAATATCTATAGTTATAATTTTTAACGCAAAGTATTTCATGAAAACTGGGCTATTCCCCAATGAAATGTCGAGACTCTGTTTAACAAAGTGTTTTGCGCTTTACAACGCACAATATGCACTTTCTGTCTGGTATGATCTACAATAGAGGTGTTATAAATTTTATTGCTACAACCCTAAAGAAAAATTGCACTTAGTGTAGGTATATTCAACAACAAGTGTTTAGCACGCTACATGCGTTTGTATAGGATTTGTAGGTATATGGTAAATTGTTAATGCCTGAGACCCGAGTCTGATTAGTTGTGTGAACTGTTAGGTAAATATCGTTAAGCATTTCGTTTATCTCAAAGTAGGTTTGCTTCCAAACACACATTTCTGCTCGAAAAATTGCGTAATCCCTTTTATTAGATTTATACTCGTATTATAAATGTGACGCTGAAAAGTCTGTAAGCGTTTATAGTCTTATGATCGGCAGAGCCACAAAGCTTTACACGATATAATGCTTCCATTTAGTTGTAAATGAACCAAATTCGCACGTAAAGTCATAGGAAAGGCAAACAACAGGCAAATTTTAAAAACATAAAATATTATTAGCAATAAAATTACAGGTGCCAACTTTCTTTTGCCGTATTTTCTGATTTATCACATCCTGTCCCATTTGTTGTGCAAATTTGATGTAGTATGTGATGTGTATGCACATTTAAATTGTCTTCCTTAGAATAAAATTAAAACGACAGACTCCCATCGTAAAATAAGAACGAAAAAGTGAATGAAAAGAAATACTCTTATTTTTTACATTGAGGTGAACAGTCATTTCGTGTTTTAAGGTTATTATTACCGACATAAAGGAAATGACACGAGAAATACAGAATTGGCAAGAAATGAAAAATACGACGTATTTTTAATCATTTTGATGATGAAGTTGATAAAAGTTTGTGTAGCACAAGCACAGTTTAGAGTACACTGCAAATCTCTAATAACACAATTTATCCTTTACAAACTTTTTTGGGGCACGCAATCACAAAACAAACCATTTAAAACTGAACACTGGCATTAAATTCATTCTTGTACTATCTAAACACACTGAGACTTTCTTCTTTTTATTTTATACTGTTCTGCAAATTGAACTTCCGGTTCATATTTCTAATAATAAAAATTTGAGTTAGTACAAATCGTGCTAATTTTTTTCCGGTAAAGGAAAAAGCGCATCGTATGCAGGAGGACCTGCTGGAAAATGTATGGGTGGGATTTCAACTTTTTTTAACGCAGCTTTACTGTTGTCACTTTCCCTCGCAGAATTTGTACATTTGATGACATCATCTTCTTCTCTCCCGGAAATGATGAGTTCAGTAGGTTCGGTGTTTTGATTTGCAGAGCTGATGCTGCAATTCGAGTTGTTTTTACCAATTTTGTGTGCATTTGGATTAGGATTCCAAATCACTTTATTAAAACTGTAATAAACTCGAAAAATGATCATGAGAATTATTATGATGGCAATCAGACTGACGATTCCAGCAACAAGTCCAATATGAGAATGTTCTTGTTCTTCCACAGATTTTTCAGTTCCATGTGGTAAATCCACAGTTTCGTAAAGAACACTATTAGTCCCATCAGCGTCCACAAACAACTCTCCGTCATTATTATGAGGCATTTTCCTATCAAGTGACTCCGAAGAGGAATTGTTATTACTTTTTATAATTGTTTCCGGAAGAAAATTTTCTTCGGCAGAATTTGGGGAAGTCACAGACGAAGAAGAAGATGAAGTGGCTTCACTTATTGAATCTTGTGGCTGTGGAGGAGATGATTGTATTGTAGGTGCAATTGATTCGGTCGTTGGTGCGGATTGCTGATGAACTTGGGTTTGTGTGGTAAAACTTTGTGGAGGGGGTTGTGTGGGCGCTGGAAAATTCGCTGGAAAACGATGGCAATTTGATGGGTCTTCGTCTGAACCAAAATCTTGCTCAAAACCACAATTCACAATGCGATCACAAAACAGCTTAGAATTTATACACGTTTTACTATTCAATGAAGACACTGAGCAAGGTCTAAATGATTCTCCAGATTTTGTTTGGTTTTGAACTGTACTGCAATCTGAAACAGTAGTAATACAATAAAAATGCTTTAACATTTAAGGATTTTTGAGTTTAATATATTCCTGTAACAACTTCTTTGCAAAAAATAAAGCAATAACAATTTTTTCAATGAATTATATCATGGAAAAATTCAGTATATGAAGATACTAGGCAGAGATTTTGGTAGTTACAAACTATAATTCCTTAAAAATATATTGAATCTACAAAGAATGTAATAAATATTTATTTCATTTTTAGAAACATTAGTTTTCCTTTTTGTCCTACACCATTAATGTCTAATTTCTATTAACGTTACGGGATTCTTAAAATTTAGAAAAACTAATTTGTACATGCACTTCTTCGAAACGAAGTAATTTGAGAAATGAATTTCTTGCGGAAAATAATAATAATAATTAAATGCTCAGACAATTTGTACTGAGTTTTTGCTTTTGAAAATAAATGAACTATGCACAATTTTAATTGAATAGATTGTCTTTATTGTAACTACCTTTATAGGCTGTAAAGACGACTTCCACGCGGAGCACAGGATTGCGACTTGGATCGAGAATGTCGAAGTTGAAATTGCGAACTAATCCCCAGATGTATCCATGATAGAATAACATTCTCATTCTTCCACTAGGACTTAAAAAGACTCTTGGGCCGACAAGTCCACTGGGATTGAAACTTCCGTCACGATTGTCCACTTTCCCACAGATTCCCGTCGTTTCCACTCCCTCAATCTCGCCAAACTGTAACACAATAACACACACACGTGCACAATCTTTTCAATTGAACGTTCAATGCAACAAAGCCTGCCTTGCAATATATTGCAGCAACATAAATTATATATAACCCATCCATAAGTATATAATATACATAAGAAAGAAAACATTATCTTTTTATAATATGTAAGGCAAGTCAGAGTAATAATAACAATAATACTATTAGTATTACAACAATCACAATACAGTCCTCATCATATCATCATCAACCAAGAAAGATAAAGATAAAGGAAAACATTGCAGAACAATGCAATAACAAACAATCGCCATTCCATTATAAACAGCAATGATAAAAATCCCTAAGAACGACTTAAGTTTTCTTTTTCTTAACGAAGTATCAGTGCACTCACTCACATTCATTAAACATTACTCGAACAACAAGAGTAACAATTAAAATTGCAACTACTTTTAGTTTAGTAAAGGAAGAAGAATTGAAAACGATATCGACTTTGGTTTCTTTCTGTCTTCCTTTCCTGTACATAAAAAATAATATCCCCATTCACACTAACAATTCCTACTTAATTGCAAAATCCGCCATTAGTATGATATACAGCCTTTAGAATCTTTAAAACACAATGAACAGCTCCTAGTAAATGGAAATAATACACAGAAAGTACTAATTGTAACTCTCTTATCTTCTTTATCTTCATACAAATTGTTTTCTTAGAACTATAGCTATGTACAAATCAGTTGCTGACAGATTAATAAAGTGGAAAATTATATGTTTGTGCATAAATTATGCACAAAAAATCATCTTTTTAAAAAAATCAAAGTGGATTGTTTTGTATAGGATACTTAATACAATTAGGTTTAGAGGTTAACACAGTTTTCATTTCTATACTTTTGTTCAAACCTGAAAACTGTCTTCTTTCTCCCTTCATACACCTTATTATTGCATTTTCATTGTAATTGATGTAATTTAATTACGTTTGCAAACATTAGTATTCCTTGAGTGTAGTGTAGTTTCTACTTTGTTTTTATTGTGTCTCTATTACACTTTCCTGGTCGTAATGGATAGTGTCAATACGTTTAAAGCTTTTCTAAATTAGATTATGTGTATTAACACTTTAATTTGCATGAGAAATGCCACTGACATTACAGTGTACAGTGTACAGTCAAATGAATCAGCAATTTAATTGTAATTAACAATTAGAAATTATATTCTTCCGCTTGCAAATTGCATTAGTGTGTGTAATGACAGCATTTACACATCTCCCGTAATTTAAAGTGTGAAAAAGAAATTCTGAGTCTACTCTAACTGTGTTGATAGTAAATAACATACCTATTACAAAGCATTACGAATACGAAGGTATTTTAATATCGATCTTCAAGTCATCTCTTGATAATAGACTTGTTACTAGCAAAAATATCATTCCATTGTGGCAAACCACAGTGAACTCATTGTGTTAGCAAACAAAAAGAAACATTGCTTTGCATTAACATGTATATATGTGGGTGTCCTTATGCCACATTCATTATCTGTACTTAGGTAAGTCCTTGTCTTTTTGTTTAATGAAATGACTTTTCCTCTTTTATGCCTCGTCATACATACATTGCATTGCATACTACACTCTTTACATAAAATGTCATTCAATTGATATTCGCAACTAACTAGTACACTTGATATAAACCAGACTTCTACTATATATTCAAATCGTGCCTAAGTAACTGTTTGTCTATCATAATTGCATTCATAATGCAATTTTATTGTATATCGCTATAAATATCTATCAACAACATAGGCATAATTTTAAAATAATTGTATTGGCCAATTTAAAACAATCGTATTTAGCATTATAAGAATAAACTGATAGGATAACTTGATTTATGATGAATGAACCAAGAACTAGTGCACTTAGAATATTATGCATGCGTAGAAATGAAATAAATAATAAATAAATCAAATTAATATCAAAAAAGTAAAATAATAAATACATACATAACAAGATTATTGCAGTCACAAACTGAAATGAATCATAATTGCTATATGAAATGAGTGGTGTATGTGAAATTGATCATTCTGATTACGATAAGTTCAGATTCACACTTGGGAATGTCGGGGAACGAATACAATGCATCTTACACAACTGCGACAACTATCTCACACGATTTTCTCAATACGAAGCAAAGCTAATTCCAAATACAGCGAAATGGTATTATAATATGACATGACTCGTCGTCTTCGTACACAGAGATAATTATCGTAGTGTAACAATAACATGTACTTGTGCTAAAGCTGTGATTGTGTGTGACTTCAATTACATTGCAATGTTCCATTGCATATACCTAGTACAATATATCATACACTTTTATTGTTATAGTTAATGAGGTGTATATATAATGGAGTGATATGTGTGAATGTGAACGTGATAATTGTTGTTGTGCCCTGAAAATATTATCATCGTCATGCCGTGTTACCTGTGTTATGTCAGTATTAGAAGCGACATTTGTGCATAGTGTATTTATTAGTTATTCATGAATCACGACTTAACCACAACTGTGTCAAAGTGAAATAAGAGTAAATATTATTTAGCAATAAATATCTATTCATTTGCATTCAATACTTTAATTGATAAAAAATGCGTGTTTATAATTTTATATGCCATTGGAGAATGTGTGAGATTTTTCTACACGAAATATTACTGACATATTCAGCACCTACCCAATTACACAATACTTAAAACTAAATGCTAGATGGGGAAATATTAATGGAATATGATAAAAATATTGGTAAAGGGTAATATATTGATAGTAAATTGAAGAATTAATAGTTTTGTACGTTAGCCGAAATTAGCCGAAATACATTAGCCGAAATAAATTAGTTTTTTTACCTGTATGAAATCATTGCAACCAGTCATGGCAGTTCTGAGGTCCAAGCTTTGAATGACAGCCATGACTCCATATCCCCGTGGAGCTTCTATTTCGAATTCTCCAGGTCCTGATATTCTTCTTGCGAGAAAAACCTGGTTCGATGTAGCAGTCGGGCTATCAGGCACTAATGGAATGACTACGGAGTAATTCGGGTAATTAACCAGAGGAATATATTTCCCCGTGTCAGGGCTGAAATAAGTCGGACCACGCAGACTGCGGTCATATTTAGTTAGTGAAACCAAGGAAGCTAAAACAAATCAAATA
>JAQFYB010005722.1:0-13503 GCA_034694085.1 Pogonognathellus longicornis | reverse complement strand
CTACGCGCGAATTTGATGTATTTTAGACTGATTTTGGCCTAAAATTGCTCAAATTTTTCGCGCTTCGCGCGATATTATACACTATTGTGCATCATGTTGTATTTTGCCCCCTCCGAAATCGAATCCTAGATACAGCCTTGGTTGTGTGTGATGTAGAGAATTATTATAATTACCTACAGCTATGCCGTATGTAGCTAAAAGCTAATAAAATAAAGGGTTTTGCTTTATGCGACACGATCTTATACGAAATATCATGTATCTGTATACAAATAATTTAGTATAGGTAGCTTGTAATTATTCACATTCAAACAATACGTAATAATCTTTAATACTTGTACTTTCTAACGCAAATATTATTTAATTTTCATTAAGAATTAGACCGAAAAGGGAATGAATACATACTACATCTAATGTGTTGCTGATTAAACGCTTATATTTCCATGCTACTTATTAACAAAATAAATCAATGATAAAGCCCATCTAAATACAAATGCGTCTGTCTTGATTCTATTTTTCATGGACTTGCATATATCGTATTATGTAACTTATATAAGTGCACATGTTAGCACATTTTTTCGATCACTAACGAGTTTTTATGCATTCAAGTACAACTCAGCTTCAGTAAGCATAACCTTGATAATGATCCTGAGTGCTTAAGTACTTATAATATTATAAACTATGGAGTAGAACTTGCATTCATTTAGTCAAGTCCCGCACGCCCACGTTGTAACTTGCACTTAACTCAAAAAATTTTAAACAGAAACTCACTGTTTCATTAACAATCAATTATTCGGATTTATCTTCATTGTTGAAATATGGGAAATACTGACAATAATATTTGGGATGCTGATGGCTATGCCAATTCCAATCAAGCCCAACAAAGGGATGCGGACGAATTACTCAACCAAATTGTCAAGGATGGAGTGAACACGTATTTAATTTTTAATTTTAACCTAAATCATATTTCGAATTATAGTACAGAATGTTTTTTTAAAGTATTTTCTTTTAAATCTTACTTTTTTAGTATTGAGATAATTGTGGACATTGGTTGCGGATCCGGAAATGTGACAGAAATGGTTTACAAACGGATCCCTCATAAAAAAGTTTACGCCTCGGATTTTGATCCAAAAATGGTTGAATGTAATTCAACGTTTCAAACAAAATTTCCTTCCAACTATTCCTGGCATTTTTTTTGTAACATCGTCACTTTATAAATAAAATTGGTATTTACAGATGCTGGTAAACACTACAATGATGGAACTGTTGATTACTTCGTGCAAGATATTGGATTGCCTTGGGAGGAATTAGATGAAAAGTTAAAAGGTTTGGAAGGCAAGGTGGATATGGTATGGTCCAACAGAGTTTTGCATTGGGTCAAGAACAAGGCAAACGCTGCAAATACAATCTCACGATTGTTGAAACCAGGAGGTCGTTGTTACATCAATGTAACATTGTGGAGAAACGTCTTTGAATTCATGCCTGAAGAAGAAAAGAAGCAAATGCAAAATTTCTACCACTTTGAGACAGAAGAAAAACAAACTGCGGACTACAAATCATTTTTTGTAAATGCTGGCTTGTCTCATGTTGCAGTTGATGTAATTGAGAAAAATTGGCGTTTTGACAATCAAGAACAATACAACCAAATGGCAAGTTCAGCATATTCTGTTTATGAAACTCTCATGCTTCCCTCAGTCGACACCAAATATTCGAAGGAAGAGTTGCAAAAAGTTGCGAAAAACATGGGAGATAAACATAAAATATTTTATGGTCAACCCTACGGCAAAGATCATAAAAATCAATTTCCCAAAGAACATGAATACTTCTACGAGCAAGTGAGAATCATTGGAACAAAATAAGTAATTCAAATTATATTGTTGAAATTATTTTCGAAAATAAAAGTATTTCAGTTATTGCAAAATAGATGTATTCAGTAAATATTATATTCATTAATTATACACATACATACATCCAAAGACAATATCCAACATTATTGATTTAGTCATTATAACACTTATAAAATATTGGAGTATTATCAAATTATCATTGACAGTCTACAAGAAATCCAAGAATCAATAATGCTACCTACTGCACTGGAAGTCGCACTAATATAGTTGAATCTTAAAACTTGTAGAGAGTATAACTCTAAGAAAGTTCAAAGGGCAATAATAAAAAGTCTTTTTTCATGCCAATAAAATACCAAGTCTTACAGTAATAAATTATTGCGGCCATAAAACAAAATACAGACAGATATACATTATGGGTTGGGTTAGTTTGCTTGGCCAAATTCGTCTCATTTGCCTTAAAATTCGTTTTAGTATTTCTAAAGTAGTAAATTATTTTGTTGTAAAATGTAAAGCGACCTGTACATAATTTTATCTAATTCATAGTCCAAAAAATTAAGGGATTCAGCCCTTTAAGCCCTTCCCTAAATACGCTATTGTATAGTACTATAATTATAAAATTACACCTACAATCTATTTGATTTATTTTGCAAAAGCGAAATAAGAAATTATAACAGTTGCTACTTTCAAACTACAAACGATAGCATAATTGATGACGTATTTGTACCTATCTAATTTTGACTTTTATGATTCACTTTTGATGTAACTTTTCGAATAAGGGTGTTTGCTCTCGGTTTATGTATATTTGATTTCTGTGGTATTGTCAATGTTATGTGTTTAGACTGTTAAGACTCATGCGTCACATTCTATTGAGATTATAAACAAACACACCAAATGTATGTATAATAAATTACTACAGTAAAACTAGTAATTTCTATAATATTTCATGTCTTCGTCAATCATTAATTCATAGGAAAATAACATTAGCCAGCTAAAGTGTAAGTACATCATGTTAAAAATTAATTACACCGATATAGCATTTTACTGTCATTGACGCGTCTGAATTATTCAGACTGTCGTATAATAAAATCATGAATTACACGAGACACTTATCCTGTAATCCTAATTAGTCTATGTAGATAGGTATTAATTTTTAGTTGTCATTACTCATGCCATGCGTGATATAACATTTAAATGGGGTGAAGCTGTGTTAACGTAATAGAAAGTAAGTATCTCATTTTATATTTTTTTAATTTTGACTGAGCGTATTGAATTTAGCAATTATCATTGTTACTAATACTCTTATCTGTAATGCGAGTAAATATATGTCATATATAAAGTTTGATAGCATTTGTCTATATGACCAAATAAATGGATTTATACAGTAGCCTGTAGGTTCTTTAGGAATGGAATGGAAACAACATTATTAATGGTTCATTGTCCAAGTAAAATAGATAATAATAATCATAATGCTGACTCTTCTGTCTTTCATACTTTAATACTAAACTCACAGTGAGAACACACAGTTTAGATATAAATATTCTATTTTACACACAGTTGCAGCTTGCAGATAAATAAACTGACTAAACATATTGTGTAGCCTTTAACTTGCATTTTCTCCTGAAAAGAACCATTTTTCTACTTAATTTTGACTTAATACACGGATTTTCACATAATGTGTCATAGGCACTATTAGTGTGTATATATAAGCAATGCGTAAAGCACTGTAATTTCCAAAATTTAACATAATTTCTACAACATAAAGTGAAACACAGTTTTTAATGTTAACACTGAAAACACCATGAGTTTGTTTGCCTGTTTAGCTTGTGAGAAAGACTTTAAAATTATTACAGAGAGAGAATATGCTGCTGCCGACAGAGACGATAGAGCTGTAGTGATACATTGTGGTCATATGTTCCATAGGACTTGCCTTGATTCGGCATTTGTACTCCAGCATGTTGAACAAGCGGTGGACAAGAAATTAACAAGGTAAATCAATTAAATGTGTATAATGATTTTAATGATTACCTATGCATACAATGTCACGAATAAATAACATGTAAATCATGGCAGCCTACATTGTGGATAAATCTATTTAAGTAATTTAAGTAAGGCTGAGTAATTGTAACTGCATCCTTACTTCCTTACTACTAAATGTGAATGTAATACCTAACTACATATGGATAGAACAATTTCATTTAATATAATTAGTGCCTTTACTTCAGTAAATGTTGTATTTTTAATATTCTGTAATAAAATAATGTAACCCTCATTGAATGCTATTTTCTTTTTCAAGACGATTTTGCCCTTACAAAAATTGCGATAAAGATGTGACGGATCTTCCTGTACTACAACTTACACCTGTAGAGGTACAGGCTGGCAACCAAAATGAGTTTCAACAACTGAAACGAAAAGTTGAAAAATTGCAAGCGAGAAATGACGAATTGGAGATACTACAGAAAAATAATGAAAAATGTAATTCCGCTTTTTCAAATCGAATGTTTATAATATACATTGATTTACTTAATGGTGGATGCAATCTATAAGTCATATTGCTGTGCAGTACCTACCTATGGTAGTTATGTAATCGTCATTTGTTTATAATTTCAATCAAGGTAATGAAGACAAAATCAAGGAAGGGAGCAAAGTGTTCTGGAGATCTAAAGAGACTACATCCTATATACCAGTAACAGTCATGGAACTCCAAGCTAAAATAAAATTGGTAATTAACTCATGTAAAAAGTTTTAGAAATTATCCATTATTTTCATCCTGCTAAACACGAATGAAATTGTTACCCTACTCTAAATTTTGTGTATATTATAGGATCAAATTAATTTGCAAAGCAACCGATTGTCACTGTCCATAGGAGAAAGTTTCAGATCAAAAATAATGCAATTGCCATTTGGATTTATGCAGCAAGAACAAACCGTCCCAATGAGTCAGTTGTTACCAGAAAAACTCTACTTGAATTTGGAATCTTTGGATATATCTCCAACTGAAATTATTCCAAGTACAGAGTCCACAGGGGCAGGGGAAACAATCCAGCCGACCCCGAATAAAAGTCTCATTCATGCAGCGAATAATAATGGCAGCAATACTTCTACTAAAGCTCCAGTTATGCAAACCCCTTACCCTCACCCCTTAGGTAAATCAAAATATAAAATTGGAATTATATAAACATCGGGGCATTACTTTCATAAGAAACAAAACGAAACTCTCCATGTCATTCAAATGTATACATTTTCTTTTATAAACGGGATTTTTAGGTTTAGGGAATGGTAGGCAACCTCGATGGATTGCTGGCGATCGAATTTATATTCACACAGAAAAGCAAAGTGCAAGTATCAAATGGATTGGGATCATTCAATACAAAGTATTTGCTGTTATAGAATATGTACGTAACTAAATTGAACTGACACAATATTTACTTCATTATTTCTTCAAAACATTCGGACAGTTTTTACGAAACATTTAATTATTTTGTTTATTTATACACAGGATGAGCCTGTTGGAGATCATTCCGTGGATGACATGGATGTTCCTGTAAGATACAAACTGGGACATGGGAGGAAATTGGATTTCGACGAGCTGGATAAAATAGCTGTCAAAGAAAGTGAGACTAATAAGGGTTTCTTTGCTCGATTTATGTTTGGGGGTTCGGGACGAAAGAAGAGCCTAAGGCCCTCGACAGATCCATATGAAAACCGAGCAACCATGCAGCTAAGAAAACCACATCGATCATACAGTGTTCCAAACTCGTACAACTAAAATGATCGATCATTGTGTGTAGAATAACATGTACAAAATGTATTAAAAATAAAAACCATGTATTTAGAATAAACAATTTCAATTTTAACTATAACAGAGACAATAATTTGTAATTGTATCTGTAATTGTAATTAAAAACTGTACCGCTTAAAAATATTCTAACCATCTCATAACATAATAGTAATTGTAGTAATTAATGAAAGTATTTGGCACATATTACTATTATCCCCGTATTCAGGGGGTGAGCAAACGGGCAATTGCCACCCCCGAAATCCGAAGAAAAGAGATTATTTTTCCCTTAAAGAGCAAAATAACATATTTTCTGTGCATTTTGCCCTCCCCGAAATTGATTTCTGAATACGGCCGTGATTGCTATAATACGTGTTTCTAAAATACATTTAGTGTGACCTATTCTACATTATCCACATATATATTTCATGCAATTATTTGCTAATCCGATATGTATTATGTATTCCTATTCCTAAATTCATCCGTCAAGTACAAAGTGAAGTATCAATGAAGATAATCGCTAACTTGCATTTAATTCTAACAATAACAGATAAATTAAATGAATTAATTTGGATAAAAATAGGATTTTAAATTTATCATTGGATAATAAACAGTAAAAAATGAAACATTATTAATCACTCAATTATTCATGGAAAGAATTCATGAAATTGATTTAGTTGCATATGCCGCAGTTGTGTGTCATTTGCATTGTTTTGCACTTTAGAGCTAAATACTCATCATGCAATGTATAAACCTTTCCGGCGCCAAATATGATTTTGAAAATTTTATCCAAGACTTTCAGTGTGCATGTGCGTGTTGTATTTTTGTTTACCCGTAAACAGTAAACTGCACAAGAAATCACTGAAGAATTGTTAATCAGTGAACAAAACAGTAAACAAATCCTAGTATCAATACAGTTTTTAAATATAAAGTAATTTAAAACCAATTAAAAGGCCATAGGCGAAGTACAGCTGTACTCAAAGGTAACGTACAGCGTTTAAGTTGTTAAGTGTTTAATAATTTATTTTTAACTTTCAACTTTATATAAAAGAGTAATAGATGATTTTACAATAAATTAGAAACCTCGAACTATTTAAGTACAATTAAAATTTTTTGAACTTCAATTTTAGGGCAGCAAAAAGTTGATGGCAGTATCTGAATTAAAATAAGTTATTTTGGATTACATACTTATCGATAAGCTGTTGGCGAATATAAATGTTAGCTTCAAAATGTCCAACTCAGATCAGAAAAGTAAAGACGATTTTATAGAGGGGTATGCAACTGTGGACGATTTTTCTAAGGTAAAAGCGTTTAATGTTTCCTAACTGTAATCTGACATCTAAAGAACGTTCAACGTTTAAAAATTAAAAGTAATGAATGTATTAATGTAAACTTTTCATTAATATTTTTAATTTTGTTGTCGACATAGGAGAGTCTTAAAACTATCATCGAGGCTACAAAATCTTTTGCTGGATTACCACAGCCAGGAGTATCATGGGACCTTCAAAAGTCGTACCCGGAATTCTCGCGTGCAATGAAAAACTGTCGTTTAAAAATAGTCCCGATGTAAGCAATAACCAAACACATTATGTAAACAATTTAACTACTATTTTTAATTAAGATACTTTCTAAGCAAAAAATGCAATCTTGTTTTAGGATATCTACGCTGTTGCAGCACGCGAAAATATCGACTAGCGACTTTAAGGCAAGGGATGTTGAAGAGAAATTCGATTTTATAGTGGATGCTAATGACGATATTTTGGAAAGAATCGTAAGTTTTTATATTATAAGTTGAAAATTATAAGCTACATTTAAAAACTGGGTTAAAACACACTGCAAAGAAAGTAAGTGTGGTACCACCTTAAAAGTTAGTACTTACACTAAATTGCTTAAAATGCATTTAATTTTTTAATGACTATATTTTAAATTCCTCCTGATTAATGCTTATAATATTATCTTAAGGGTTCTGCGTTGGACGAAGCTTCTGGAGAGGTAAAGAAAACTGAAGCAATTGTCATTAATCCATCAGCAGTCCCAAGGAAACCACCAGGAACGTGGGGAAAGCGTAAAGCTCAAAGTGAAATGCAAGATATAATTGAAATTCCATCAAAATCTGCGACTTTGCCTCTGGGATCCAGACCAATTAAAAAGGCCTTTCATCGGAATCGAGTAGCTGAAAAACCACAATTAAAATTTTCGTCTCCTATTGACAACAGTCTGTCGCCATTTGTACCAAAATTAATCTACAAACCTAATTCAATTAAACCATTATCTATCTTACCTGAATACACTGAAAAAAATGAACTATTGTGAGTTCCGTAAATAATGTTTTCTATAATGGAATTTTTAAAATCCTGTTTATTTTAATACCTTATCAATCTTCTTATAATATGATTGCCTTGCAGTTATGGTCACCCGTATCAATTCGAATTAGACAGATGGGAACCGAAAGACGACATTTTACAAAAAGTTGTGCCTAAACTTCCTAAAAAATCGTTAGCGACTCCGTTTAACAAAGTTTTCGAACCAAAGGATGTTGAAAAAATGTTAAAGCATTTACGAACAGTGACTGAAATGGCTGTGGATGTAGAACATCACTCTTACCGATCATTCTTGGGCTTAACGTGTTTGTTGCAAGTATCTACTCGGGAACAAGATTTTGTCATCGACACTTTAGCTTTAAGAGACAATCTTCAAGACCTGAACGAGGTTTTTACAAACCCAAAAATAGTGAAGGTAAATATTGCATTTGTTACACAGAATAATTAATGACTTAAGGGAAAGTGTTATTAAAATGCTAAAAATTATGATAGGTTTTGCATGGAGCCAGCAGTGATATAGATTGGCTTCAGAGAGATTTAGGTCTTTATATTGTCAATATGTTCGACACAGGAGTAGCAGCAAAACAGTTGGGTTTACCTCAACAATCTTTACAATTTCTTCTTAATCGTTATTGCAATCTCAAGGTGGATAAGTCAATGCAACTTGCCGACTGGCGAATAAGGTAAATAGTATTAAATTATTTTTATCCTAATTGATATAATATATATATAGCTTGTAATATACAAATGTTTTGAAGTTAATACAAATATTCATAACCTTTTGCAGACCTATTCCTGATGATATGTTAAACTACGCTAGACAGGATACTCACAATCTGCTTTATATTTACGACATTATGAAGAACGAGCTTATCGAGGCTGGGAATCAGCATAAAAATTTGTTGATTTCTGTTTTTGATCAGTCTAAAATCATTTGTGCGAAGGTAAGATCGCACTCAAATATAGTTTATAAAGAGGGTATAAATGAATAGTGCCTAATAACTAACCAACAATAAGTAGTAAACTTATTTTTCTTTTTGACTAAACCATAGAGATACGAAAAGCCAGGGAACAATCCACAATTGTCGTTAAGAAAAACTCGGCGAACATTGAATAATAGACAATTATATGCCTACACGGAGATATATAAGTGGAGAGATGCCATTGCCCGTGAAAAAGATGAGTCATTGGGCTACATCTTACCTAATCACATGTTATTTCAAATATGCGAAACATTACCGAAGGAAATGCCAGGGATCTTAGCTTGTTGTGACCCAGTGCCTATTTTGGTTCACAGTAATTTAGGCCTACTCCATCGAATAATTTTGAAAGCTCGTGAACTTCCTTTAAGAGAGGTATGGATTTGATAAAAAATATTTTTCTTTTTGAAAGACCGATAAAAATTGCTTTTTGACCCATTAATTTTTGCTGTACAATAGTTTTTACTCAGGGTTAATCATTAATGATTCTTAAATGTCTTTATTTTCAAAGGAAACATCGTTCCAAGACAAATCGGAGAAGAAAGAAAAGCCTAAAGATTGGGTTATTCTGATGAACAGTTTTCATGACGTTAATCTATGTGAACTGGAACGTGGTGGGGTTGTCACAGACGACACTTTGGAGAATAACGAAATTAAAGAAAATTCTTCTTCAAGTTTTCTAAATCCGTCTTCTGTTCGTGTGTGGCCTTTGGAACCAAAGCCTGTAGAGTTGACGGGAGTACAGTTACGTCTGGGCCCATCATTAGACTACATTAGGAAAATAATCGGTGGGGATAAACGAAATAGGCAGTCAAACATAAAAAGTGTCCAACAAGAACAAACTGCGTCTCCTTTCGAAAGGTATCAGCTGAGCCGGAAAATAATGGACATGTTAAAAGAACCGGAAGCTAGAGCGACGGCAGACTTAACAAATCCACTTGTGAAGGCGGTGTACGATACACTTGTGTACGACCCAGATGAAGAATGTAATAAGAAAAAGGAATTGCAGCCTGATAATGTTACTTTAGCTAAAATATTACCAGATAGTGAATTCGTTCCATTCAATCCTTTCGTAAGTTTTTATTTAATTGCTATCTTTATTCATTTCATCACGTTTTAACTTATTTGTCAGCTAATTTTTTAGTCGTAAAAGGTTGGATAGTTTCAAATTGACTATCAGCATTCATCAATATCAATATATAAAATAATATCACATTTTGAGTATGTTGTAGTCAAAATAACAAAACTTTAGTTTTTATGTTTGGGGGATATAATTATAATTCATTTTTGACTTTTAGTATTCAACGATTTGACTTCATTATCAATCGTGTTTGATAAGAATTATATTTATTTACCTAATTTTTATGTACTATATAATAAGAAAATTTAACATTTATTGATGATATTACCATGTTAAAACTTTTACATTATATTTCTTTAGGCATCAAAACCACAAACGAAGAAAAAACGCAAAGTTCAAAACGAGCCATGGCAAGAATCGTTTGCAAACGGGGTAGAAATGGATGATGTTATAGAAGTTCCTGGTGATTTTGATGAAACTAAGGATATTGCTATCGTCGTGGAGGACGGGGAGTGTAGTGATGATTCTGACGTGGAAGCTCTTGACCCGGACCTTCCATCTAGTTCACAACAGTCTTCATTTATTTCCGTTCCTAACCAAAGTGCGCAGCACTCAAAGAAGAAGAAAAAGAAAAAGAATAACATAATTAACAAACTTAATTTCATGTCGAAAAAACGAAATAAACAACAAAATCAACAAAGACCGCAAGAACTAAGAAATGATGGAGAGGGTCAAGTGAGTGTTGAAAGTGAACATAGCTTCAATGCCAATAAAAGGAAGTTTCAACAAGACCACGATGCCCAAAGTAACTCTAGTTTTTCTCAGAAGAAAAAGAAATTCAAGAACTGGGGTAACAAGAACCAATCTCCAAATGATCGTGGCAGACCTAACCAACAGTCTCCCCAGAAAAACTTTCAAGGAGGAAAGAAAAATAAAAATGCCGGCGACAAAAAGAAAACCGGGTTCTTTAACAGATTCAGAAAAGATGGGAAAAGTGTCACCTTTAAGTAAAATTATTATTCTAGGGCAAGTGATAATAATAATTATTAAATAATTTGCAAATACAGATTATTTTATACAATATTTACAAGTTATATCATAATAGCAGGAATGTTTTTGAATCATATGATGTGAAAAGTAGTTACGACATTTCGATTCTTGTTAAATACTTACATAATAGTTTTGTGTCATCAGTAAATTATATTATTGTGTTCTATAGTTAACTAATGTTACAACAGCGAAACTATTTTATGAAATGTATTTCATGAAGGGCTTACGTAGTTAGGAATAATGACGTAAAAGATATAAAGATTTCTTATGTTGAATAATAATAAGATTATTTATATTGTATACGTCTATCGCGTTATAACGGTGTTAATTTCAATATTGACAGTGTTAATCGTATGAAATTAACTTTTTGTATTTAGTATTTGAATCAAAAAGGATTTACCTACCTTAATGCTGTAATCGATGTATTGAACCTCACACTCATTTCTGAAATTTACTTAATGAGATAAGTCGTTTTATTGAAAAATTGAAATAAAATATTACTTTTTAATTATTACCAACACTTCCATGAATTAGTTATGACCTAATTTTCATTTGCAATTCTCGAATTCTCGAATAAACACCAAGAAAATAAAGCTCGTAATTTAGCAATGTTTGGTTAGAAGAACAAAATAAATTGAATAATTGTCATTTTAAAAAAAAATATTGTGCCATTTAAAAGCAAATATTTTATGCTGCTCCGTAATGAAAATGTGTGAGAGTATGAAATTTTTCAGTCAATAGAAATGTTTATTGTTATCATAAAATTGTACTACTGCAGTTTATACTACACAATTGCCATTCATAAAGATAAAGTATGTAAGTTACTAATGATAATTACAGATAATATTGGAAATAGATACTAAATAACAGGTAGGTTATGAAAATTGGTTTTGGTTTCACGATACATATTGCTGTCATTATTATTTAATTTGGCAAACCGTTTATTCTTTGCTTATGATTCCCGTAAACAAAGATTTATTAATTTTGTCCTATTGAAAGCTGACAATTACATCTTTATTTAAACCTTCAATGTTGTTTCTATCGATTTTATTAAGTAGATTTCTTATTTCAAGGTTCGAGTTTTAGGTATTTTTTGTATCACTCTTGAACTATCTGTATTTATCAATGTTAATGCATTTCGATATTTTACGGTCAGAGTTGCTTTATCGTTGTCTTACAGGCTGTAATATTGTCTTCTTAGGTTCACATTACTAATATTTTATGATTTAACTATAAATAGATGCATTTTATACATAATTAATGAATAACATAAGCAGGCATTTGTTTTTCTTTTTGCAACTAGCACTTTTTTGACTAATTAATGACATTAGTATAATACATAATATAGTGGAGTAATGACAAGAATGAGGGAATCGATTCTGTATACTGGTAATTGCCTGCACTGCATACATAATTGACATTATTTATTTTTTAAACATTTTTATACGACATACTTACCTATACCCACTAAATCTAAGTATTATTATGTCATTAATATTTTTCCTTGTCTTATTGCAAAGTATTTATTTGTTTTTCATCTTTTTATGTAGGTAAATTCTTCAGTGTAAGGTGAGCGCGCAGCATAGGCAATTTTAAGGTAAGTTCGGCATGAGTTTAGATAATTGATAGTCAATAGCATAAAATCGGTTTATAAGTGTAAGCATGATTTATTGTTAGCTTATCAAGGTGAATGACGATTTCCCAACCCATTCATTTCATAAAATCCATATATAGAATTCAACTCTCAGGGAGATGCAGATAGTTTTTGATCAATACTCTTTAAATCAATGCTTATAACTTTTTTTAGAGTAATAACTTTGCACAATGCTATTATCACTCTGGCTGAGGCTACAACAATAATCATATTGGGCCGTTAATTATTAGATAGGTTATTATAATTGTTACTTTGAGTTTGAGTTTTATTCGAATGTATTTAAAATTATTTAGGTATTTGTTTGTTTGTAAGCGATTTTAAAAGTTTTATTAATTATTATTTAAATGGGCTATTGTGTAGAAAGAGTATTTCTGTAAACTGTAAATTGTATGCATATAACTGCTCATTAAAACATTTAGGGAATGATCATCTGAACTTTAAATATCTCGATCGTGCGTTTAATTAAACTAATAAGTACATGCACATGGTTTATGTAGGCTTATAATATAGGTTTAAGTATTGTGGAATGAATAAAATTGCTAATATTGAGTATTTTTGACACTATGTCTGGATCTGGAGTTTTGTGGACGGTAAAAATGTATTCTTTTGTTCAAAAATGGTATTGCATTGGTGGTGGTGGGATACAAAAAATGACTACTTCAAATTAAATCATTGTTCTATTTTTATAAAGGCAATAAAGTGATTAGGTATGTAATAAAAATGGGCTCATCCCCATTGCCCGACGTCGGATCCCAATGACGGAAAAACCGAAGCCCCTTTAGCCGATGGCCGAAGCCC
>JAQFYB010005721.1:0-13505 GCA_034694085.1 Pogonognathellus longicornis | reverse complement strand
CAGGGTTTAAAACTTTTGTTCAGGGTTTAAAACTTTTGTTCAGGGTTTAAAACTTTTGTTCAGGGTTTAAAACTTTTTTTCAGGGTTTAAAACTTTTGTTCAGGGTTTAAAACTTTTGTTCAGGGTTTAAAACTTTTGTTTCACGTCTAAAAAGACCAATCCGGATTAAAAGCGTTTGTTTGCCAAATATGATGTTTATAATCCAAAATTTTGAATTTTGTTCAGGCTTTAAAACTTTGTTCAGTTTAAAACTCTTGTTCAGGATTTATAAATTTTGCTATATTTATATAGTATTCATTTCAAAAAATGGAATTTTTTAATTCTTTGGTCTTTATAATTGGAAGTTCAATAAGTACTTGAACCGTCCAGGCTTCACAGTGCCATGATAGCATATTCCATTTTTGTGGAAAGCGGTCCATAAGTATGAAAAAACTTAATATAACTTAAGTTAATATTGGCCAAAATCAATCAAAACCGACCGTGATGTATTGTTGTGGCATGACTATGAAATAGATCGACGCTTTCGCGGGTTTGTACATAATTTCGTGACATGCTTATAAGTCTCGATTTAAAGATCGAGACTGACCACAAACCACTAATTCCAATGTTTACAAGCAGAAATTGATTCTATCTACCAGACGCTCCAACATTTTTGGTTGCAGTTGATACAGTACTTTTGCTAAAGATTTGATCGTAGCGGATACGTTGTCAATTCAGACAATACCTAGACATCATGGACACATTTAGGAAGAAATTGCGCCCGATGTAGGAATTGTTGCCAGACAGCGTTAAAATGTTGCAATCCATCTTCGCTCGACAAGATGACTCAGTGATGCCAAAAATTGAAAAATACTGCAACCGAGTGGCCTATAAAAGCAAAACTAGATGAGCAGTACAAACATACATTATTTCAGTGTTCGAGACGAAATATGTTTGAAAGAAGGTTTGCTAATGAGAGATAACCGCCTGTTAATTCCTTCCAAAATTCAGAAATCAATTCTTGCAAGAATTCATTCATGACACCAATGCACACTGCAACACTCCCAGACAAGCGCTACTTCGAGCAGACGATCTGTGACGTAGATGGTGATGGGGTGTTTCAAAAAATGCTCTCAACAGTCAAATTTCTACATGTTCACCCCATCTACCGTTGTTGACGACGATTCCTCTACTATGGGAAAATGACTTGACGTGTAGTGTGCGAGTCTGGTGTTTCTTCTGTATTCAACCTTATGTAAAATTATGATTATTGATTACTTCTTTTATGCCGTGTGAGGATCAACAATACTTGACTATATATTACTATTATGCATATATATGAATCATGAACAAATAATAGTTATGATATGAGATTACTCTCTAAATTTGCCATACGAGATTCTAGTCAAATCAATCCAATTCATGTGAACTCCGATTATCCAACTTTAGAGAGAAAATTTTATTTAGATAATACAAGACTATTGAGATCTCCAGATCTTATTCCAATAATTAATTTACAATGGTGACGAATACTCCCGTATTGTCTCAGATGTTGAACCAACCGGTTCCCACATCAAGCTTATGTCCAGAGTGATCTCCAAATTAAAATACTATCCAAGTAAATGGCGTGAGAGCCATGCCGAGCTTAAGTCTTCTGCTCATGACCAAGTCATGTGTTCTCTACTTGTTGGGAATACGAAACGCTTCTCTTACAAGTGGTAAGAGTGGAGGACGTTGTAAAGAAGAACCGTCCACCACTTGTGCTTACGTTTCTTGTGCTCCTGACTGTATGTTGGATGATTGGAAGCTTTATTGATAGTGTTTGTCGACTTTGGAATGGTGGGTCGGCCTGTTGGCGAGGGAGATGTAGGTATAATATTAGCGGAGCTAGAGATATTAGAGTGGAGTCATTGTTGGCTGGCTGATTGTGTGAGTTGAGTTCAGTCAGCCTCCATTCGAATTCCTATTCGTATTAGAGTATTAGGTTGTACTGTTCTTGTGTGTGAGTGTTTAGTGGTAGTAGTAGTGTGGGGTATTGTATGGCATGGCATGGCATGAGTGTACACACAGAACATGAACACGCTGTAGAGTGTAGATACACACAAGATATTACATTGTCGTGTACATATAATAACTATATCCTCTATGTGTTATTCCTCCATTCAACAATAAACAGTGTCGACCTTCACTGATGCAACTGTACCGAAGTTTGGGAGGCTTCGGCACTAACCTGACTGAAATGTTTGTGGCAGTGTTTTGGGACGCTTCTCTACTTTCCCTACCCCTCCATTGCCATTCCAGGCACACAGAGACCAAATACGTTCTTAGTTCTTGTTCCATTATACTCAAACTGCTCCATCGTCCGCCCCAATACTCGCCTCGACTACTTCTTCCAGTTATATTAGAATACACACAAATACTTGCAATGCACACATACAACACACAACACACTCAACACACATACACGTTCTTCCTATCACCCTATAATAATACCTTGTCATTATTTTATATTATATCTATCTCGTCCCTCTAAAGCCACTTCTTTACTTCTTCACATACATACCGTATTCACTCGTATAAACACCCCGGCCTTTACCACTTCCACCAATAATTTTACCCGGCGTTTAATAGTGGCAAGGCGTTAATTAGAGATCCGGCGCTTTCGCTTAATCCTAGAGTTAAGAATTAAAAATTAAAGGGTTTAAGCAATGATTGTTATAAAATTGAACTTGTTTTTTCTGAATCCAGTATCATGTAATTCTTATGTATTTTAATTATTGTGTAAAGCTTTTTGTCCAGAGTGTTCCTGAACAAAATTAATTGTTTTTAGCTTAAATTGTGCAGTTTACGCGTGTTTGTTAGTAGTAGACATTATGCAAACATTTAACTTTTTCATTACTTAGAATGTTAATTTGAATCACAGGTCTGGCTTTTTCGTGGTAAATTTTAAATTTAACCCGGCGTTTATTTGAGGTAGCGGTTTTTATTAGAGAGAATACGGTACATTCATACACATTCATGCAATATAACATTACTACTACTTATGTATAATACACACATACATGTAGCCTAATCATAAATATAAACCCTGTTTGCTTGTCCCTATTCCATTTCTAACTATGCATTATATACATGTACTGTAATAGATATACATTATTTTATGTTGTAAGTTTTGCTTTGCTTATTCTACTACTACGACTACTACCAATACTACTATTGCACATACCAACATATTACTACTACTAATACAACACCACTAAACACACATACACATACACATAACTGCTGGCTAAAAGAGAGTAACTCCATTGCATTGCACTACCATTTTATAGCACCAAGTCAAATGGTATCATGTACAGTCCTTCTTGTTCCTCTGCATGAATTCTCTATCCTTTCCTAGTAGTTAGAGTTGTAGTAGTAATAATAGTAGCAGGAGCATAGTACCACTATGACTAGTATCTTTTCCAAGCAACAATAATCTTATAAAAGTACTCATCCTACTGCTTTACATTGCGTGTAACATTATATCCTTGCCTTGCCTTCTACATCACATAACTACTTGTTCTAAAATCACCAGAGAGAGAGAGAGAGAGGGTTTATTTTATTTTGTATGCTGTGTATGTGTGGATATGGATAGCTATAATGCGATATAGTAATATTATTATGTTACTTTTATCTGGACGAAAACCATACACATTCATGCAGGCATTCATGCATACATACATAATGTTATTATACGTGTTGCCTATAGATGCAGAGTTCTCCTTGTTGTACTTAAATACTCAACTTTAACGTACTGTGAGTCACCTCACTTTGTTACATGCATACAGACACGTTTTTCTATGTACATGTTATACCTATGAGATTATATTATAGGCAGAAGAACCCAAGTAACTATTAAACTGCATAACTACCTAAAACTTTAACTGCGGACTTGGTCGACTCACTCTCATCCGTCATCAATCATCATGGGAAGTTTTTTGAAAATTTTCAGTTCTTCAACTGTTCAACAGACACAGACAATTTTATTTCAATTGCAGATGCTCATTTGTTTTGTCAGATTTTATGCTTTGCTATTTAGTGTATACAAATACAGGACGCCAGCAGTTTTTATGCTTTACTAACTGTATGGAAATCTTAAATGCGACTTTGAATGTAGTGTAAATGCAACTATCAAACTATAGCTATGTATGTATAAAATATTACTTATAGTGTTGTGATGTGAATGAATGTGAATGACTTTCATGCAGGAATGGTATAATATGTACATAGAAATTTATTCGATGTGTAATCGAAATGCAACTCATCGAATGTATGTGTCATGCAGAGATACAGATATTAAAATACGATACAATGATGTTATTAGTATTAGCAACGCTAAGAGAAAATTGATATTATTTTGTTTAAGTTTAGTAAAGAATAACATTTGAAGCATTCGCATTATAAATAAATAAATGTATACTGAAAAGTTTGCATTTAGGGAGAAGAATGCTGGTAATATTATAAGTGGAAAGAACAACTACGTATCTGTATTTAGCTAAATGTAAACGAAACATTTTCTAGGGCTGACTGCTAAGGTATATGGTATGTACGATATGTATGTATTTATGTGTTATAAAACAGACATTGAGCTTTACTAGCAAGACACGCATAGACTGCACACCGCACCGGTATAATATGCCTCCATATAATATTACAAGAGAACAGGAGAATAATCCACGAAGGATTTCTTTGTATAGCACTAGGGGTATTGAGCTTTACTTTACTTATTCAGTTACATTACAACCCTCTGCCTCTATATCACTGGCATGGCTCTCGGCTGATTATGTGTAAACTATACGCAGTAGTACGTGTACGTATACGATGGTTACATAATTGTAACAACGTAGTTTCCGAGTTTGTCTATATGTGTACTTGCCACCAGAATAGCTAACATTACTTAACGTAAGTATATTACATTGCATGCTACTACCTGTCTTCTTCCTTTTAGTGCTCTTCTCGACTGCGACTCTTGTAATGTTACATAAATATATGTGTTTAGAGTTTAGACTTTATACACCATACGAAAATCAATCCAACTCGTGTTATACAGACTACAGACCCTTGTAAGTGTATCGTTACCAATATCCTCCACTAACTGACTCATATACTTGTATATCAAATAGTGCTAAGAACGGCTGTGCATGTATAGACATAGTGCTTGTCAACGTGCATGTACAAGTCGTTTCTTTTAGCATTGAGTACGTGGAACGTATATAGGAGTAGGTTTTTCCAGGTATTAGCGTATGTGATGTAAATGTAATACATAGAAAGATTTAGTTAGAGTGTGTATAAAATATTGTGAGCATATCTGTTATATCACAAGAATATTATTAAGTAAGTGTAGGTGTACTCATCGTTTTGGTTGGGTGTGTATAAATATGATATTATTACTTTTGTAAGTACCAAATGGAGCTTTTTCTGTTTGTCCAACTAGTAAAAATGTTGGTAGTGCATGTAAGCACAAGTAAGCACTAGAAATGTAATCTATTTTACACACACGTTCAGTTTTAAACGCAAGTTTTTTAGTGCCAACGTTGCTGAACGAATTAAGTTCTTATATAGAGTCTGTCTGGTGGTGTACATAGACGAAATGCTGTTTATATAAAAGTACATAGTACTAGAGGCGTTCGTAAATCTTATCCTTTGCTTCTGCTGCTGCTCTGTAATCATATAAAGCATTGTGCCATATAGACCGACGAAGTAAGTATTAGGTTTACATTTACAACATGCAGTGAGGATCCGAAAACTCATGTGACTGAAGAATCAACCAAGCCCATAATGCCAGCAACTGTATAATACATATTTAGATATACTTTCTATAGCCGATACACAAGTACGTACTTAATCTAGCTACAAAGTAGGAAAGAAACCTGAAAAAAGAGAACCAGCAGGCTGACTCGACAAAAGAAGAAACCTTTTGTGAGCACAGTATACACATAGAGATATGTAAAGACATAAATACGTGGACGCTTATACACATAGTGCAGTCAGTAGTAGTCCTTCTATTTATTTCTCCTATGTATGTACATGCACAAGTCACACAATATAACTTCACAAAGACTCTGGCTGCAGTGAATCTACAAAATACTTTGAGGTACTTGCACGAAACGAAATGTAATGTAATGTGTATGTATCGTAAAAGTTACAAGACAAAAAGGATACTGGCTGATACAGTGATACACACACTCCTCCATTTCCTCTGATCCCTACTGCGTTCACATTACATACATCCGTATTTATTTAACCATACTGCTACTATGTAGCTACAAAATTGTTACTTGTTACCCATATACAGCCACAAGCACCTTATAGCTCCAACTTTACAATGGCCACTATCAAAGTTTCCTTTTCAAAATCTCTAGCCCGATTTTGCCAAAATTATACCTCTACCAGCATCGCAATATTATGTGTACATACATAGTATCCCTATAATATGTAGGTCTTTGTGCGAACATATCGCATATTTCACTATACAACTACGACATCACAATATTGTGCCATATATAGATGCTATACATTCAAATAACAAAGCTACAGCCACCCTAACAAGGAGTTTTATTACTACTTACTTACAAAGCTGTGTTTTCCCTATACTACAGATTCAAATGATATGCTTACATTGAACTGCACCGTATGTACGTGTAGCATATGTATGCATGCAGGGTTGTATGTGTGTATGTAAATGTAATGTACTTGCAAGAAAAACTTTAAGAAACTCTTTTCCAGTTAAGATTGTAATTATTATTTGCGAGTATGTGTGTGTACACTTTGTTAAGAAAATGAATGTATTTTCTTGAAATAGTTTTTGGAGGAGATTATACAATTGGTTGAGCACGGGGAGCTATAAGTCGTAATAGGCACAGGGAACACACATTTTTATACATATGCCCAAAAGTAGAAAGGGTATAAGGTTAGCTATTATGTGTATATACACAATATCCAGCACTGCTACATATAGGTGCAATAAGTTTGAGCCGTGAGAGTTGTATTATACAATGAGAGAAAAAGAGAAAAAGAGCAGGCAAAGAAGAAGATGATAAAAGAAAAGTCTACAGAAGTCTCCAGAGGTCTGTAAATGTTTAACTGCTTTGATATTATAGTAAGTGAGGAGTAGGTACATCTCTGACTGCTCTGGCTCCTTTTACACTAGTCACACTGCATGTACATAGAAGAACTAATTTGTAAACCTCAAGACAAAACTGAAAGTTGAGTTGTTATGTTTGCAGTAAGTTTAGAAAACTGTCTATAGATATTAAAGGGAGAAAGACTTATAAAGCTCATTGCAACTTGGGCTGTGTTCTCAGATATAAGTATTTCTTGTTTTACGGCCGAGATAGACAGACATGACGTGTAAGTTTGTATAAAAGCTAGCATTATACACCGGGGCGATGGAATGACGGTGTAGAGAGAACTAACAATAAGTAAGTAAGTAGTAGTAAAGTAAAATAATAGTCAGAGAGTCGAGTGCAATGGATGAATACGTGTAACTGTAAGTAAGAATAAAAGCAAAACCTCTCTCTCTCTCTTTCTAAGCATAATAATATAGGAAAAGAGGGAAACGAGACAGGGAGAGTGTGTGTATGTGTATATTATGTATGTGTGCGAGTGTGGAAGAAGAACATTGGGAAGAAGACGAGAGAGTAAATGATTCTGTATATACATCAGCATTACTACCACATCTCCTATTAGATGTACAATGCTCTATAATAATATAAGTAGAAGTCAAAGTTAAAAGGAAAAATGTAGCTATTAGATGAAATGTATAACCACCACCAACCAACCATTCTGTTTCTCTGTGTTGAGTGTGTCTCGGTCTCCGTTTCTCTCTCTCTCTCTCTCTCTCTCCCTGTTCTCTCCGTAACTCCGTAGTAGTCAAACAAACTTAACATCAAAAACTTTGTTCAACCCAAGAAGACCGTTGCACAACTTGGAAGCCCATATATTTGTATATGTGCATGCTTACACGTATAGCAGAGTGCTGGTAATGGTAGTAACAGAGCTTATGTAATCTTATGTGTTAACAAAAGTAAACTATACGTTTCATATATTTGCAACTACACAGACGTTGATACCTACATCTCTCCTGTGTGTACATACCAACTATATGTAAGTATACACAGTCTAGGAAACTTAGAGAGAGAGAGTAGAGACAGAAACCCATTAAAATGACTGGGAGAAAGAAGATGAAGAACATATCTTGGGTCACATAGCCAACAACCAAGTACTAGGATATTATATATAACCTCTTCTGTCTACAATCCCCACACATTAGCCATATAGCCGACGTGCTACGTGCATGCTTACAGTTTATACATTAAAGTAACGACTAGTATTACAACACACTCCTACTATATTCTATAGCCAGCCTGTAAATACAAGTAGAGCATAGTGTGCCCATGCTGTGTGTATTTGCAGTAAGTATTCGTGGTAGTTAATATAAGGAAAAACTTTCTTCGACTTTGGCTCCATACTACTACTGTCCCATATGCACTACTCTCGTATTCGTATTGTAATATTATTCCTTAGTCTTTTACTAGCACCCTTTTAAAATCTCATATTATACAACTGTGGAGGCATTAGCTATAGAGCCATACTGGTACTAACTGCTACTACCACCACTGCTGGGCTATGATGTTATTACTAATACGTGTAATAATAATAGCAGTAGAGACAAAATACACGTAAAAGTAGTTGTAGCATCATATCGGGAGAAATGGAGTATGTTATGCGTGTGTATATGTACGGGAGTAAGGGAGTGGAATTTAGTAGTAGTTCCATGCACACCACTTTTTACTATGGGTCGAGTCGGGTGTATAGGTGAGTATTGTATGTATACGTAAGCGTTATGAAAGTCTAATGGTATTTTCGTTATAGAATTGCATCACCAATGCATTGCCTTGCACTGAACTGAACTGAAACTTCTTGTGAACTACAGAGTGGTAGTAAAGCGTCTAGAACTATAGGAAAGTTAGTTTAGTTTGCTTTGACGAAACTTTCCTTCCAGGCCAAACTACAACTTTGCAGAGTAAACTTTCTGATGGTGTGTAGCAAATAGCGTCTCTCTCTCTCTTTCTGTGTCTACTGCAGTTCACATGCAAACGCTAACTGTATTATAATACTTACTGGCTATTACACTACCAGTTCCACACTAACTCACTATATACATCACTATACAAGGAAAACTCAACTTTAGAAAATAAACTGCAAACTATTCCTGCAGATACACACAACTTTATTTCAATGTGCTTATACTAGTAATACAACACATACATTTACATTCTCGTTTACAGTTTTTATACAAATACTTTAAATACTACACCAATGCTAACGGGGCACTGCACTATACTGGCTATACACTTCTCAGTCATTCTACTTTATACCTAAACAAACATAAAGCCACCTTGTCCATTAATGTTACATCATCATCATTTGTCGTCTGCATTCTCTGCATCTCATCATAAACATAATAAGTAGTAACAAGTTCTAATTACTCCAAGCATTATACAGTACCCAGTATATCTTTGTAAATAAAATATTACTTGCTGGAATGATTTGAATTAGCAGGAGTAGTATGTAGGCATTACTACCAGCGATGTTACCCCAAATCGCATATTGTCGGTATTTATAGTTATTGGAAAAATAAAGCAGCATTTTAACTTTTTTATATCAAAATTCGGATAAAAAGATGCAAAATAAATATATTTAACTGTAAAAATGATTTAGAGCATCTCATAATAATATAATTGTCTTTGATAAACACAGTAAATGTATAATTGCGTTGATTCAATATTTGCATACCTCTTTGCATAATTGTATGATTATTTACTACACAATTGATATGCTACATTAATATATATTTTTATAACTGCATAGGTATTTACATAATTGATATGCATTTAATACATTTGATTAATTTGTACAAATCCGCGAGTTATGGTTATTTTGTTATACTGCACACCTATAAACTAGGCTATAAAGCTATAATAACATATCATGTAAACGCAAATAGAAATGTTCTCAAAATTAAATTAGAAAGACGAGGACGCTGAGGACGAGTTTATGTTTCACAAAAGGGTTTCGTGCTAACAAACATGCAATAACAAGCATCAAACTACTTCCGCTCCTGGTTACCTTTCTCTGTGTATAATATGTACATTATGCGAGTTTGAGTTGTGTGATGTATACTTCTTGGAGGATTTGTTTGTGGATTAGCGTTAGTTCAAAACGTTACATTGGTATTAGTATAGAATTAGTTTCTTTGGATCTATAGACGTGTGTAGTTAAATAATGGGTTTCACAGTAAAGCTGCACGCTATAAAGCTCACCACACAGACTTTATGGGGGAAAGTTCCTTTTACTTTGTGTCATTGTAGCTTTTAAGTGTTGCTTGTATTTTGTCAAAAGACTGAAATGCCTTCAAGTCTTGTCTTTGAGTGAAAACTGTGCTGTGCATCTTTTAGACCAGGAAACATTCCACTTCAGCGGCAACCATCCTGAATACACTTGTACTTCTAAGCGTGTGGACTAATGTTATTGTTTGCGTAATATGAGCAAAGGGAATCCCATATACAACTTTTCCAAAATCTTGTCTTACTCGCACAATGCAAGAGGTACATTGTTACAATATGTCGAATATGTATTTCCCCACTAAGGTGTACTTCCATAAAACGAGAGAGGGAGAGGAAGAGAGACTGGAGAAGGAGAAATGGGATTTCGACGAAGGAAGATGTCTTCCTGTAATCCCTGTTCATCTTCTATCGTCCATCTTAAACATTTCCGCAATAACGCTCTGCTATAATACCAGAATACCACCACTAATGTCCCCATTAAAGGATTACATGAATTATGTAATAGAGCATGATAAAATATGCATCTACAATTTCAATTAGGCAATGTTAATAATTCATAATTCCGTGAGTGACTTGCTGGAATGAAATTTAGTTATTTTTAAGTGCGATCATTTAAGAGTAAGACAAGAAGGTTTTCTTAAGACATTACACAATGCACTCTACGTGTATCATGCCCGTAATCAGGGGGTGGGCAATAGGGCAACTGCCACCCCCGAAATATCAAAAACAGAGGTTATTTTGCCCTGAAAGGACAAAAAATTTTAAAATTTTTCGAGCTACGCCCGAATTTGATGCATTTTAGGTTGATTTTGGTCTAAATTTGCTGAAATTTTTCACGCTACGCGTGAATATCGATACATATGTACCTAATGATTGGAGTTTGCCACCCGTTTCTGGATACGGCCGTGACGTGTATTATTTGCATTTGCAGCTCTATCAACAACAGAAAATCATAATTCGTTTTTTACAAACCTGTTTTTTAAAGGATGTTTGTTCATGTCTGTTATAATTGGGTAAAACATTGACGACTTACAATTTGTTGCAAATTAACTGAAAATGAGTGCTGCAAAAAGGTTTGGCATGGAAAATGTGTGAAAGTAATTTAGAATTTAGTGAATAATTGGGTACATGGTATGGTGCATAGAACATCTGAGTGATGTTGAAGACGGTACAAGTGTAAGGGATACAAGTATACATAGCGACAGAGTAATTGAAGTAATTATAGTAGTAGAGTGGCAACAATTAAATGAGTCATTTTACATGCAGCACAATGCGTCATAGCAAACACAAGAACACGACAACTAAAGGATGCACACAATGGAGAACATTAACATTTCAGCCAGTCAGAGCCTTAACAGTGTTACAAATATTTGTGTTTTATTATGAACTGCTATTCTATTTCTCCTCCTTATATTATTGTTATTGCATGCTACACTTATCTGATATTTTGTGCATGTGGGCAAAATTATGCACACTTGCTGATTCAACTCATGTCTGCTATTGTGGAGTAATAATAGCTCAGCATCACATTTGCATTCATAATAAAATGTAATTTATTGGATCTCTAATCCGTGTATGCTATTCCTCCTGCCTCGCTTTTATGTGTTGCATTATAACCCACAAAACGTAAAATGACATTGGTTATCTGTGTATTAAGTACCTGCAGTGAACTAAATAGAAATAGTAATAGGCAAACCACATAAACCGCTGTAATAATAACTGCAATATAATTTTACGGAAAATATACAAATAATGCTAAACTATACATCCAACAAATATAACACTGCTGCATGTTGCTGTCATTGTGTCAGTTCATTACACATTTAACAGACTGCTACAACAATGAAATGTGAATGTATAAACAGAGTTGTAGAAAAGATCCTGATGCTCTTACAAATATTAAGGGGCACTTATACACTGTATATATTTAAGCACATGCAGGCTATCTTATATTTAAATTTGAAGTATTTCATTTATGTCGCCATTATTTATATCATTTCATTTAAATTCATATCAAAAATTCGTTTCATTTCATTTAAATGACAAAAAAGAATCGAAATGGTAATGGTAAGATCTTGGTAAGAAGATGGTAATCTCTGACTTATTTAATGAATTTCAGAAAACTAAGCAATTTTGACCACCACGAAAATAAAAGCCGGCCTGAAAGTATTATAACAACGTCTTATCCATTCATAGTTTTTTGCCAAGATAACGGAAAGACCACAATTTATTTGTCGCTTGCAAAAGGAATACTACCTTAACTTGTTTTAGTGTTTAGGAGAACCAATAACCAAGCATCTGTGTGTGAAATGAAATATGGTGAAGAGGAAAGACATAGGGAGAAAAGTTGTTCCATCGGACAGTTTACAAATAAAATTTACACTACATTGATACCATAACCTGTATATAATAATAAAATGCTGTAGATATTCGTTACATTAATCGGTGTGACAGACGTAAGTATATTTTATGCTTACTGTACTTAAATATTATAATACTAACTAGTAAAACTGTGTGATATTTTGATATTCTTTCCAGGTCGTGCAGATTATTATATAATAATACAATAGCATTGTATGAATCGTGTATACAAACTGTTACTCTTATATTATATCTCTGTATCATAATCATTGCTTTTATTATCTATCGATGCACAATCTTGTGTCTATGTAAAACGCTTGTTGTGGGTACTCAAAATCTATTAGAATACTAATAAAATATAATATGTAATGATTCAAATAGGTCGCATTAATATTTAGTGAATACAGATATAAACAAATATAACTTGTGTTAAGATAGAATAATATAATATCATGCACATGCATAGTGCGTAGTTTTGTATTATAATCATTTATCTACCTATATCTGTATAGTGCATAGTATTCTAAGTAAATATACATTCGTCAGTTTAATAATGGAATCAAGTACTTTCCTTAATGGTGTATTATATGAATGAGTTACCCGGTAACAATGACAATAAGTACATAATACATTCTCAAAATCAAGGGCGTAGCCAGGATTTGGTTTCGGGGGGGGGCAAACTCAAAACATAAGGTACATATGTGCTCATTTTCGCGCGAAGCGCGAAAAATTTGAGCAAATTTGGCCAAAAATGACCTTAAAATACACTAAATT